>OMNZ01094714.1:0-26525 GCA_900303255.1 Lesueurigobius sanzi
CTGCAAAGTGGGGGTCCTACCCTCCTGTGTGACGTTTCCACAGGTCGGCCCCGGCCCGTAGTCCCGGCAGGGTGGCGGCGTCGCATTTTTGACTCTGTTCACTCTCTCTCGCACCCAGGTGTTCGTGCGTCGGTAAAGCTGGTCAGTTCCCGTTTTGTGTGGCCTGGTTTACGTAAAAACGTTAGGGGTTGGGCAGCTTCTTGTGTGGCGTG
Source organism: Lesueurigobius sanzi (assembly GCA_900303255.1). Classification (NCBI taxonomy): domain Eukaryota; kingdom Metazoa; phylum Chordata; class Actinopteri; order Gobiiformes; family Gobiidae; genus Lesueurigobius; species Lesueurigobius sanzi. Next base: position 213 of record OMNZ01094714.1, read on the forward strand.
TCAGCGTGCCAAGGTGCACCAGCATACTAAAGCCCCTCTTGAGCCTTTTCCAATTACAGCCAGACGTTTTGACCATGTGCACGTGGACCTGGTGGGTCCCCTGCCACCATCAAATGGTTTCACGCATCTGCTCACTTTGGTGGATCGGAGGTGGCCAGAGGTGGTTCCCCTGTCCTCTACCACGTCTGCTGATGTGATTCGTGCATTTCTCTCTGCTTGGTACACCGTACTACAGCATACCACCCTCAGGCCAACGGGTTGTGTGAACGTTTTCATTGTTCGCTTAAGGCTGCGTTGCGTGCCGCACTTACGGATGGTTGTTGGGTGGATCGTTTGCCGTGGGTCCTGCTCGGTTTGCGCTCGGCTCCTAAGGTGGATCTTGACGCCTCCTTGGCGGAGTTGGTTTTTGGTCAGCCGCTCCGCGTCCCGGGAGAGTTTTTGCTGGAGACACCCGCTCCGAGTCTCCATTCGGCGGTTGACCCCTTTTTGTCCAGTCACGTGTGGTGTACATGTTATGGGGTGTCTCTCACCCAGCAGCCTATGGGGTTGAGGGGCGTGTCTAAGCCCTGAAGGCAATGTGTTCCCGGGTATTCTGCCATTCTGTTGCTAGCTTGAGAAGAATAAATCTACTCACAAATATCCGCCTGTGTTGCTTTCTTCTCCGCCACAATATAAAGTGTGCAGCTACAACGTGACTTAGTTTTGGGACATCAGCATCCATACCAACAATATTTATTTCAAACCTCCTAACATTTAGCAGCAAAACACCCACCTGTCTCATGGACGCACACTACACCGCGACGAATATGAACAAAGGGAACATGCCACCATCACCGATGCTCAGGGCAAACTAACAAAGAAAGTGAAAACGGTCTTGCTCACAAAGCGGCCGCGCCCCTAGTGTTCGGCCTCGGAACTGCACCTAAAGGAAAAATAGTGTATGACACAGTCCTGTCTTCTTAACACCCTGTGTTTTAAGAGCTGTTGTAAGAAGTACGTTTCTCCATTGTGAGATCAACAAAGTCTTATCTTGTGTAACCTCTGCTGTCTGATTAAGATCAGAACCTAAAGCTTTTGTTGTTTTTTTCATCATCTGAATTAATGATTACAGAGGAAGGACTTGGGAGTGGCATTGTCCAATGTCCATATAGCCTAATACTCATCTTTTATTTAATAACATTGTTATACATATTTTATTTATTTTGTTTCTTTTTTCTAAGTTATTCATTGTCCGCAAATAAAAAAATGATGTCAATTTAAATATTTGTAACATTTAACATGTTCATAGATCCCTAGTCTTTGGGCCTGAGGTTGTCATTCAGATGTATTGACCATTAGTGCACTCAGCCTTCCCCTTCCCGGATCTGTCTGGCACATGTGTCTGAGCCGTGCCTTTGAAGTCACCTGCGCTGCTTCCTGGTCCGGCTGCATATGGGGCCAAACAGTAATATGTCCATGGGCAAAACGGGAAGTGGGGAGAGAATCAGGGCGGGAGCCAGAGTCACGTTAGGTTGAGGAGAATCCTCTGTTGCTGCTGTGGCCACCGCCTTCTTCTCTGCCCCCCCCCCTCCTCCTCCTCCTCCTCCTCCTCCTCCCTCCTGCTCCTCTTCGTCCGGCTCTGTATTGCAGCAGCAGCAGCATCATCATCAGCGCCGCCAAGCCCCGCTCCGTGCGCTTCTCTCTCTGGTTCCATGAAGACAGTACCTCCCCAGCACAATGGGCCGCCAGCTGACCATCGCCTTGACGTGTTGATATCGAGATATTTCAATTCTCAAATATGAATCATGCATTTGATATCTCTGGCCACTTTGCTCGTCAGCATCCCTTCGCGTTGGCTGAACCCATCATTAGCGTCCTTCGGTACGTATTGCAACACTGTCCTGTGTGTTGTTTACTTTGATCTCATCACGTTTTTCACTATTATCACTCGAAAGTGATGCATTTTAACACCTTTACAGTAGGTAAAGGGAAGTCGAGTTATGTGTTTCCCAGACTGCGTCTAGAGTCCTTGTGAGGCTGCATTGAGGCGTACTCATCCTCTTTGTCCAGCACTGTAAATCATTTATCTATGTAATAATCTTATTTCTATCTTTAGAAGAAGGGTCTGTAGTTGTACTGATAAAGTACACAAGAGGTCTGCATCTATTTCTTGGGGCTGCTTGGGTTGCATAAGAACATTGCATATTGTATGTTCTGCAGACCTTTCCTTTTTTATGGAAACACAGATAATAATAATTAGACAGGCTGTTAATTGTGAGGCTTATTGCTGCTGTTTTAGGTTCATGCCTCTGTCCGGCTCTGTCAATGCATGTCATGAATCAAGCACGACTCTCCCTAGAACACTGTAGCAGCCTAAATGTTTCATGCTTGTATGCGGTGTCAATATTGTCTTGCAGTTTCTCAAGTAGAGGACAAGGTTGAGAGGGACGCAGTGTTAACGCTGCTGGAGCAACAGGCAACTGCAGCACCTGCTTCAGACAACACAACACAGCAGGCAGCAGGGCATGTGATCACGTACCCCTCCCGCCTCATATACTACCTGAACGAGGACTCAGAGAGTGCCTATCATGACTTGGACACAAAGGCCAAGAATCAAGCCACAGAGGGACAGGTGAGTCCTTGATGGGGCGTTTGATCTCTTTGCTATGCTGCGAGCTTTGATGTCTTAAGGCGATCATTCCTTCACACCAGGGCGCAGTGTAAAATTACTCTTTGCTCAGGGGTACACTGACTTTTTGAGTCTTTCAAGATTAAAGTGATGTGAGGCAGTGGGATGCCATTGTGCTGTCTCCAAGGGGCAACTTTCAGCTGCTTTTTGAAGTTCTTAGTTTTTTAAATGATTAGTTCATTCACCAGTCACTCACTCACTACCTGACGACAGCATCAAAATAGCAGATCATCACAAGGATCAAATCGCAATCTGGTTTTATCATCATATTGCCAATGCCGGTGAGAGATGTGCTGAAATGCGTGTTTTTTTTAACCTGATTATCCATTTGAGTATTGCCATGTGACTTTGATTAATGCCCGCATCCATTATTTGTGCAGAATTGTACATTATAGACTCGAGACGATTGTGCTGTCTACACTGCCACTTCAAGTGTGAAGATGTTCCACAGTAAATTACTTATATTTCTGTCTGTGTTCTTTACAGCTTGTCCACTTGGCCCAGGCTAGCTTTCAATTAGAAGCGTTTGGCTCCAGATTTGTCCTGGACCTATCTTTAAACAAGTAAGAAATACACCTCTTATTTGATTATTTTGCTTTGGATGAAACTGATTGTAAAACCAGTGACCTCTAAACGAGTCTCAACTTGAGCTTTGTTGTAGTTTCCAAGTGTTTGTTCGTGTGCAAAGTGAGTAGCCCCTTTTGCACATTTTGTACTCATGCAGCAGTCTCTCGTTTACATACATGGGAACCTATTGTTGTAATACGTGTGAGTTTCTCTTCCCGTATGTGAACAGACGATGCCGAGGCTAAAAGTTTGTTCGAGGAGCACCTTTATTTTAAGTTGCAGATGAGTAATACAGGCATTTTAACTTTATGAATTACAAAGAAGAAGTCTGCCTGTGGTGAAGCCTCACCTCGCTTTTTATACCATGTAGCCCGCCCCTGTTGAGCCGGGGACAGTTTGAGAAAAGAACCAGATTGATTAATTTGATTACACTTGGGATATAGGAAACAGCCCTTTCTCAATGTCCTAATTGTTTGTGCATGAGGAGGAGTGTGTGTGAAAAATATTTAACCGCCCTTCCGAGCATTCAATATTGGAACATGAATTTGTTCTTTGTCAACATGGGATGGCATGATGTTCCACGTCTGGCACAAAAAGTCTTACGAAAGAAGCAGATGTTCAAACTCTGGCAAAAACAAAATCAGGAGGAGCGAAAGGCCATCCCTCGAACAGTTTTATAAGCAAGCAGAAAAAGAATGTGTATGTTCACATACGCAAACTTTGAAATGGTGAATTTGGTGCAACATGTCCACAAATAGCTATATGGTATTTTCCAGTTTGCACTTGCTATTTGGTCTTGATAAATGACTCCCTTTGCAGGGTTGTTTGTGCCTCAGGACATGTAAGATCATAGTGAAAGAGTGTTGAACAATGTGGAACAAACCAAATAGTCGCTGTATGGTGGTTTCCAAATTACCGTTAGGACACTTCAAAATTCACAACTCCAACAGCTCAGTACACAATGTTCTAGTCTAAAAGACAAAGTCATCTAAGTTTTTCGTGGCCAGAGAATGAGCAAAGAGAGCGAAGCCGCAGTCTCTATGTTCAATTGGGTTAACTTTAATCGCTTTGCCTTGAACTGTGCAAAGTGACATCACTGCCCCATCCTCAGACACAGGGCTAGGACACTCACTCATATCGATTTACCCTCCTCATGTTCGCTCATATTAGCCTCTCTACATAAGGAGAGCACATGCACAAGGACATCAGAATGAATTTCAACCCCCTAATGTGATTTCAAACTCTATTCTGATATATAGTAATTGGATTATTTTAGCATTGCTTAGTGCTGCTATGCTCAATAGGCTCTGTGCATGGAATGTTGGACAAATATGAGTTATAATAAGACCTATATTATACATCTGCAATTTAGTTTGTTTGTAACTCTGCATGTTAATAAACACATGAGACCATGCAGGACTTTAGGCTTTGACTTTGGGATAATTTCCCTCCGTTGACTCACCCTTGCACTCACAAATACACTAGTTCCTCCTGGCCCGGGGCACATACACACAGACCTTCTAGTTCCTCCTGGCCCGGGGCACATACACACAGACATGGGGAGAACAGGCAAACTCCACACAGACAGGCCCCACCTAGAAGGCCCCACCAGGTTCGATCACCTGGTCTGGGGATCAAGCCTGAGACTTTCTTGCTGTGAGGCAAGAGCGCTTACTCCTCTGCCGCTGTTCTTCCCTTTGCTTGTAACTTCTGTCCTTGCTTTATTTCTATGGAGAGTCCATGTCCAAAATAACTACAATTAAACAACACAGAACCTTCTCAATATATATATAGTTAGAAACCTTGTGTACAATGGAACCAAGGAGACTGTTAATATGATGCTAGCAAAAGTTAAGATAGCATGACTTTGATTTAGGTTTTGTCTATTTTTTAAATCTAATTTCTTTTCTTTATTTATGTAAAAAAAAAAAAGAATAGGGTCTCACACACACAAGGTTAGCCTCACCATTCCAGACACAGAGCCTAGAGCAGATATAGATATAGTATTCAAATTAGCGCCATGGCATGTGTTAACAAGCCTTACAAACTTTGATATGAAATTTCATGAGTTGTTGTTCTTGTTTTAAGTGTCAGTGTTGTGTTCTGTGTATATTGCACAAGGCGCTTCGTCTCTTGTAAAACTGGACACTTTGTCCCCATCGCCCACTTATGGTAATGGAGCTGGTTTCCACAGGAATTGTATGAAGTTATTCTTTTTTGGAGCTATAAAGATCTAAATTCATACATAATTTGAAAAATAATAATTATAATAAATAGTAGAAATTCAGTAATTTGTTTCTGGATGGTGTAAAGCTGGTCACACACTAGAGGATTTTTAGCCAGATGTTTAGTCTTTCTGAGTCTGACAAGGCGTGGCTCAATAAAAACTTTCTGTCATGGCATGATCTGTGGTGGGACTCCTCATGTGTGTCCTCATGTCTTCCTTAAGTGTGTGTGGTCTGTGGACAGATTTCTAGTCTCAAAAGATTTAAAATCCTGTTGTGTGTGGGCAGCTTAAGACACAACAGCCTTGACACACTCTTCCTGTTTCTATGAGGATTTCCTACTTCGATATGAGTAGACAGATGTGGTCCCGTTCAGTCTGCCAGGAGTGGCCTGCTGCAGACTAAACTTCACCTCTGTGCACGGACAAACACAAGTGTGACCTTGACTCCGGGATGCATGCTTTGGAAGCTTATCAGTGAGATACATGAGCTAACGTCTGCATGTGCCTTTTTGTGTGAGAATAGAGGGTTTGAATTCTGCCTAGTGGTGTGACTGAGCTCATCTAAATATACTGTAGATAGGTCTGCAACCTGCTGATGGATGCTTCTTTATGTGTTCAAGTGGGGAACAATAAGGGCTTTTTAATTTATAATCCTGCTAGATGTTGCTGTGATAAGATTAGCTTTGACTCATCTTAAGTAAAGCAACAACAACAACAACAACAACAACAACAACAACAAAATAATAATACATAAGTTTTGTATAGCTCAAAGACGCCTTGAAAATCAAACAAATAACTGATGTTTAGTTACTGTAATAATGCCCTTGCTGCTCAAAAAAATGAAATATCAAAGGTTTATGACTAATTGTCCAGTGTAATTAAAGGCAGTTACAGGTGAACATTCAGAAATGCCCTCCCAGTGCGTTACAGGGCACCATGGTCATGCATTAGCAGGATATGGTTTGCTTTGATATTCTCTGGAAAATCACCAAGCTTGGACAGTTTAGCGCAGCCCACTGCACACCCACACATACTTCTACAAAGACAGATAGACTCCAATAGGCCACTGGCTCTCCCTGCCTCATGTGGCTAAAAATAGCCCTCACTTGGAGACCTCTCATGCTATGACCAGCCACTCATAATGCTACACAATTCCACCTCACACCCCGCTGCGCATCACTCACAAATGGCACAAAGTACCTGCATCATCAAGAATGAGTGGATATTTTTGATTTCCCAGTCCATGAAAATACTGAAATGTAAAATCAGCTATTTTGTTCAGATTAAGATCGTTTATTGAGTAGCCAGAGATGCTGAGTCAGATTACTGGAAATGTGTTCAAGGTGAAGCTAAGACCTTCACAATTTAACAACCTTATCAGTTTTTACATTTAGTATTGCTTCTTTTCACTACATTTGCCCCAAAACTGACTCTAACTGTCAGTTAGAATGACATAAAACACCCTTTTTATTCAATTATTTACTGTGAAGTTTGAACAATCTGCTTATGCAGCAAAACCACTGAAGTGTGTTTTTATGACTAGTGCAGAATAATCCGACCAAAGTGGTAATTAGGCATCTCTACCTCCATCTGAAGACTGTTCAGTAAAATTAACATTATTTTAGTATTTCTCTTTAATCAGTATTTTTCTTTCATTTCAGTGATTTATTATCATCTGACTATGTTGAGATCCATTTTGAAAATGGCAAACCAGTCAAAACAAAGGTAAGACCTGCTGTTTTCTTCGCCTGACACATCCAATGTGATTTGGAGTATAATTTTACTAATATACAATTATTTTTAAGTTGCCAAAGGAAAGATGCTTTTAAAAAAGAAGGAAAAGAGAGACGATAGAAAGGGAATTAGAGCCTCTTCCTGCCGCCGCCGCCGCTGCTGATTCAGGCAGAGAGCTGGCTTGGCATTACTGAAGCTGAATCAGCAGGCTTTTGCTCCCCTGCAGCCTCCTGCTGGAGCTGTGGTCATGTGACCACAAGAGGGAGGGACGTGAGGCAGGAGGAGACAGCGCTCGCTGCAGTGCCAGTGCAGAGAAGTGGATGGGGAGAGTGAAAAAGAGAGATAGGATGTCCTCTGCTCACCCTAGTCTGACAGCTGAGTCACAGATAGAGGGAGCACCCACTTTGTAACACATTAACTCGTAGAATTAACAAGTCTGGATGAGGTCCCTCATGGAAGTCCTTTTCTAACACGTATGCTTCACATGCAGCTGTGTGCAGGCTTTCTGAAACACTAGAGGGTTGAAAATGCCTGATAGTGTTGTAAAATGTGATCTGTATGCATTGTATTGTGCTGCCGTGATGCTGCATCAGCACTGTTCCTCTCCGTAGGGTGGTGAGCACTGCTACTACCACGGGCAGGTGAGAGGGAAAGATAACTCCTATGTGGCCTTATCAACCTGCAACGGGCTGCAGTAAGTTATGTGCACAGCATTGCACTGTATATGTATCTTCTGTGCTGCTGTTCAGGTCCAGTTGACCCTCTCTTTGTCTCTTACTGAACAGTGGGATGTTTGACGATGGAATCTTTATGTATCTCATTGAGCCTTTGAACCAGACTCATTTAATAGTAAGTATTTTAATACAACATGCTATTGGTACACTATTACACTATTGGTTATATATTTGTTTCCACCAGTTTGTTGGTTAGTTTGTTCGTAAGTAAATTCAAATTGTAAAGTAAAGGTTAGATTATGGTTACATGTTCAGTTCAAGTACACCCCCCAACACTCTATGGACCTGGGACACTGCTGCATGTCCAATGATGACAATGATGACCAATGGGAGGAGGTAGTGATAACACCTGTGCGTTTTATTACCCCAGAACAGAGACCCAGTTTTAAACCAGCTCACACTGTCAAACCATCAGTGCTGTAACTTCTTACCTCACACTACTAACTTACTTTGCCCTAGAAACTTAACCAAACTAAATTCATTTGTTTAGTTTAGTTTATCTACACACTAACAACTTGACAGAGCCATCTGTTCCAGCAGCTGTTCTGGTCATGTTCTCAGGAAGTGGACTGTTGAGTCATTCTCTCGTCCAAAAACAAAAACACCACATGTACTTACTTTTGTTTTTTTCTAATGCCAGGCTTCATGCCTCATCAAAGTTCCTCTGATTCTGTTTTCCTGCCAGTACATTTGAACACTTACGCACGTGCCACCTCCCTCAAAGAAACACATTTTATCCTCTTTTTGCAGGATACAGCTGCCCGACCGCACACATTAAAACGGACCACCTCCCTTCGATGGAACAATGATTCGGATGAGCAGGGTAAACCTTTCCAGTCTGTATGGGCCACCCCTCACTGTAACCGGGCCACTCTTTATGCCCTGACATCAGCAGCACTTGATTGAGGTCATCACCCGCAGTTTGTCATCGCTATAGCTGCGTAATTGCTCGTTTATGCCCGTGTGTTCGGACCAATGTTAACATGTCCTTGGCCATGTGACCTTTTGATTGTGCGCTTTTGGAACGGCTCCAACCTGGATGATGTTTTTTGGTTTTGTTTTTTCTTCTTCATGTAAGTGGTGCTGTATCATTGTGTGCTGTGTGTTGTAGTGGGCGAGGAGCAGCTCTTCTCAGACTTGGATGACTTGTCCTGGCTCAAACGCAGGAAAAAGCGCGCTGTAAGGCACATCTTTCTGCTTTTTACGTCACTCAGAAAACAAACAAGCACATAAAAAACTAGCACTGCAAAAAGTCATATCTTAATACGTTTAAATTACTGGAATTAAAGGGACTATACCTGATTTTGTCCTAGTGGAAGGAAATTTGTTTTTTCCTCCTTTCGTATATTGTGAAAATAATACTGTGCATCTAATTTTAAGGCATTTATTGTCCAAGGTTTGGACGCTAGCATTTCTGCGACTATGATGCTAAAAAGTGACCCTGCTAGTTGTAAAATGTGCTTATAAACTCATCTCTTAGAAGAAACAGGATTTTAGAAATGTGTTTGGAAAGTTAGGAATGTGTTTGGACCAAAACTGTCAATTTGATTCACTCGCTCCCTCTTATTTAATTTTTTTTTTTTTTTTTAAATCTGGTATAGTGCCTTAAAGTATAGTTGACCTTGATTGGATTAATTCTGACTTGTCAATTTGCCAATGAAATAAGTCTTTTTGGATTTAAAATAAGATAAAAACAACTTAGCAGTAAAATGTACTGTATACTAGTTTCTTATTTTAAGTGCCAAAATACTTGTTCCATTAGCAGATACTACTTATTATCCTGTTGCAACCTGTGGATTGATTTTCTTTTTGTTGCATACTGTAAATAAGTAGTGCACCAAATACATTGGACTTTAAAGCTTCTAATTGTGATTAAATATAGAATGTAATGGGGGTGGACAAAATACGCTTTGGCTTCTGCTTACTCCCTTTTTGAAATGTCTGGATAAAGTTAAATAAGCTGAAACTGAAACTTATCTGCTCAAATCAAAGGCAAATATGATTATATCAAGACAATTCCACCTATTTTTAGATCACTTCCTGCGGTGTTTATGTTATGTGAGTAAAGCAAACCTTCCAAAATCATTTAATAACGTTGTGTTTTACAGATGCCTCGAAATATCTTTGAAGAGATGAAGTACTTGGAGCTCATGATTGTCAGTGATCACAGTATGGTATGTTCTTCGTATTTCGTTGTGAAATCCACATCAGATTTTAGCCTAAACTTGATCTAAACTAGTCTACTGTTTCTTTGGGTTTGGGTTTCTGTAGCACAAGAGACATCGGAACAGGCAGCATACGAGAAATTTTGCGAAGTCCGTGGTGAACCTTGTGGACGCTGTGAGTATACTGTATATGGTATATCCCAGCTTTCCCTGCATGAACGGGCTCATGTGTGAACCCCACAGCCGTGACGTTTTTCTTGCGATATTCATTTGACTAGGGCTGCACTATATATCGACAAAATATTCTGTTGTAATATTAGGTGATTGCAAGAAACCACAGTATATCACAAAATCACAGAAGTCTTTCATCTGACTGAGATTGCTTAGATTTAGCCCCAAAAAATGCATGGAACTTTTAAATGCAAATTGTCTGTTTTAATTTTCCTACTTTAGTTCCTAAAATGGGCCCTGATTTACAGTTTTTTTGATTGCTGAAAAACAAATTGCATACGATTTGTGCTTGATAGGAACATCAAAGGAGCCACTTATCAAACCAAAACAAAGTTCCAAAAAGCTAGTAATTTCATCCTCAAACAACAATGTGTGCAACTTTTTTATTGATAGTTTGTTGATAAATAAATAAATATAAACTACGAATTTAGTGTGAAATCATAAAAAAACTGTTTTCGTTGTATTAGAAGGAAATATCTGGCAGGTCCTTCCCTGGAAAATTTGAACAGGTCATTTGTCATTGCCTTCAGTCTGACTCAGATGTAGCTTCATACTCATACATACTAGTTTTTTTTTCCATGGAGGGCCAAACTAGGCAACGGAGGGCCAAATTAGCGGGGAAAGGGCCAAACGCTGTGTGACATGTAAAGACCAAGTTTAAACAGATCAAACTTTTAATAACCTTTAATTACTGTGTGCTTTTGAGATGGACACGCTGTTTTGGCGTCCTTAGGTTCTATTGACGGCCTATTCAGGCACAAACGAATCAAAATAAATACTCCATGCAAATCTAAGCACCACCTCGAGGGCCGAATCAAACCCCTTGAAGGGCTGAATTTGCTGCTTTACAGGATAATTTCCGTCACAGATCAAAAGAGTCGCACCAGAGGCTTCATAGAGCCGCATGTTGCTCTAGAGACAGCCGTCACCTCTCCCCTGAATTAGCCATGGTTTCTAGGTGCATTCGGCAGTTATAATACAGGAAGGTAGGACAAGTCCAGGCTACAGCTGCTTAGTTTTGTATTGAAGCGCTGCTAACGAATTGAACGGCAGTAAAGGAAAGCAATATACAGCAAAAACCTCCATCAAAGCTATAATGTGTGGGAAGTTTATATCCTTTCCTTTCCTGCTGTTCACAGCAAACTAAGCAGCTGTAGCCTGGACTTGTCCCACCTTCCTGTATTGTAACTGCCGAATGCTCCTGGAAACCATGGCAACCAAGTTAATCCAGAAACAGTCCATTTTGAACACCGGTATCGCACATGGAAAATGTTTTTTCAATATTGTGCAGCAATAATTATAATCTCTTATATTTCTTTCTTCTTGTGACATTTCATTTGTTTGATTATTGTTTGATGTTTGATATTGATTTGTTTTGTCTTTTTCTGGTGTCTGTAACGTCCTTTGAGATGACTCCTGTAGTGATATTGAGCGATACAAAAATAAATTGATGATAAAATTACGCAGATTTTCATACAACAGGCAACTTAAGTGGGTTTTATGTTAATGCTGGTGATGTCTTCCCCATTGCTGTCTTTCTGACCACTTCACACAGGCGTGATCATTATTCAGACCTAACATTGTCTGCTTTTTCTTTACACCTTCATCAATGGCAGATCTTCAAAGAGCAACTGCACACGCGCGTGGTCCTCGTTGCCGTGGAGACCTGGACAGACAAGGACCAGATCCCCATCAGTGTGAAGCCGCTGGAAATCCTGCGAGACTTCTCCAAGTACCGGCAACAAAACATCAAGCACCATGCCGACACCGTGCACCTGTTCTCGTAAGGCTTCGTCGTATCATATTTGAATAGTGAAAACATCCGCCATGTTTTTTTTGAGTGCAGCTAACAACGTCAATAAGTCCAAAAAGTAAACAAGAGAATCATGGAACAACCTGGTTATCTGTAGTGTATCTAACAACCTACTGCAGTGTCTTTAACGTGAAGTAAAAAATGTACATTTAGAAATCTCTATTGGCTTATTATTATGAAATGTGCCCATAATCCCAGGAACCTTTGTGGATTTGACCAAACTTAATATAAATTTATAGCATTTTAAATTCACTGTGCATTTTGCTAATGGATATCTGACAAAAGTGCTCACGCCATCATCTGTACTGGTCTGTTTTTAGGTTTGGGGCCATTTTGCCTCACTTCAGGAGACTTTGTCAGCAACTAAAAACCTATGAGAGCAATGGTAGCTAAATGCTACCTTTCGATTCACATACAGTGTTGGACACTTACCATGGGCAGCACTTGGTCAGGTAAAGGTTAAGGTGAACTTTATTGTCCATGTAGGGCAGGGGTGTCCAAACTTTTTTCATCGAGGGCCGCATATTGAAGTGTATATGGAAGGGAGGGCCACAGATCAGAGGCCAATACAGTCAAACATTTAACTGGGTTCATTTAAGAGACATTTATACCTTGCCCCACACATGTATTTAGTCTGGAACCTTAATGCAAGCTCTGTCTCACAATTAATTGCCTGTGGGCCACCAAAAATTGGTCTGAGGGCCGCATTTGGCCCCTGGGCCGCACTTTGGGCACTCCTGAAGCAGGGAAATTTGTCCTCTGCAGTGGACCCATCCTTTGATGCCACCGGGGCAAGTAAGGAGCAGAGGGCGACCGCAGTGCAGCACCCGGGGGCCCATCTCCAGATGTGGAGCCAGGTTTATGGTCAGAATCACCAGGCAGGAAGATTAACCTATTGTGCATGTTTTGGGTTGATGGACCTCCATGCTGTGGCTGTTGGTTTTTGGTGCTCTGAATAAACCTGATCTTGATCTTTTTTGTTTTCATAAATTTGCATGTATCGCATTTGTTCAGCTAAAATGATAACTTTTAAGTGCCCAACACCATCAGAGATACTGTATATTTGGTTAAGATATCTTAACGTTCTTCTTTCTAGAAATGTGACGTTCCATTATCGCAGAAGCAGTGCTGCATATTTCGGGGGCATGTGCTCAGTCAGCCGTGGCATAGGGGTCAATGAGGTTAGATCTGCTCTGCATTATTGTTCTGTGATTCTGCATGTACAGTGTTAATTCTCCTGCTTGTCCCCAGTATGGTTCCACCTTGTCTATGGCGACATCGCTGTTGCAGAGTCTGGCTCAGAATCTGGGCATTCAGTGGGACCCAGCCTCCAAGAGAAGTACAGATCACTCACATCTATTTAGTATTTGTAAATTAGATACTGTACATGGAGAGTCTCTAATTACTGTATTCATACTTCTTTGGGCATGGGGCAGGAGAGAGCATTCGAGAAAAATTCACAAACATACACTGATAAGATAATGATGAATTTGCAAAGCTAGTTTCCAAAGTTTCAGGTTTTGTTTTTTGTTTTTTTGTAGAGGAGTGTGGTTGTACTGACACCTGGAGTGGCTGCATAATGGAGGACACCGGGTAAGACTCCTGGGACAGGCATTACCTCATACTTGCTTAGAGTTTGAAAGTTTAGTGTAGTTTAAACCTATGTCACGTGATTAATACCCTACAGTACATAGTAGTGTGTACTGTGTGGAGTAACTCATCATGGCTTGTATTAAATGACTGAAACTGATAACTGTGCGTACTACACCATAAGTTAACAATGTGCCTTTCTCATGTTTTACTGCCCAGTGTTCAGCATTCAAAGAAGTTCTCCAAATGCAGCATATCCGACTACAAGGATTTCCTTCTGAAAGGTGGAGGGTCATGTCTTTTCAACAGGCCCACCAAGGTGAGGCTCTGCCCGTGCTTTCATCCACTGTATATGATCATAAATCTCTAAAAGGTTCTGTCCTTCATACTCCTGTGGTTTCCTTTGGCAGCTGTTTGAGATGACTGAATGTGGGAACGGTTTTGTCGAAGTAGGAGAGGAGTGTGACTGTGGAGGGAGAGCGGTGAGTTGATTTTGAGCTGAAGTACTTTGAATATTTTGTGGGATTTGTGCTTTAATGTATACCTCTGGCAAAATTGAACTGACCATATTAAGAATATTGTATAAAATGAAATGTAGTACATACTATATTATAGTACAAACTCAGTTATTTCATCCATTCCAAATGCTTCATGATAATGACCAGTAACGAAATATCAATATATGAAAAATAAGCATACTCATGTAGTATATAAATGTAACAGGAAACAAGTGCTCAGGAAGTCAATGCCATAAAGCTGTGTTTTAGGAAGGTGCTCTTTGGCGTTTGGGGAACAGAATGTTAAGGAAAAAAAGAAAAACCAAGGCACTTCCTCCACATTAAAATTCTCTATTTACATTTTATATTTACAGAAGTGACTTCTTGACAGAGGCTTGTGCTGATATGCCTGGAAGAAACCAGCAATATGTTTAAAAATATTTTAATATTTTCCAGCCCAGTGCAATAAAGGCTTTAAGATGTAAACAGAGATTTTAGAATTTTGTGGGAGGAGGACCTTGGATTTTCTTCTTTTTTGTATGTAGTATGTTTACATGTACACACTTGCCCTTCCTCCTAAACTGAAACTGTTTTCTTTCTACTTTCTTGTCTGGCAAACTTTCTTTTTTCTTATGGCCCCAATTCTTTATTGTAATTTATTTGGAGTTGTGACGTTTAATCTGTGCTCACAGGAGTGCTACAAAGAATGCTGCAAGAAATGTTCTCTTGCAAATGGGGCACATTGTAGCGACGGGCCGTGCTGCAACAGCACCTGTCTGGTATGAACTTTCTAAAGTTTACAGCCTTAGCTGAACCCAACTGTTTAATATTGGCCACCGACCAACCCACTTTCTCCTCTCTAGTTCTTTCCTCGGGGATACAGTTGCCGCTATGCTGTGAATGACTGTGATATTTCAGAGACCTGCTCCGGGGACTCGGGACAGGTCACTTTTTATTTAAAACTATATTTACTGTGTATGTATATTTATGTGTATTACAAACAATATTTGAACTTTGTCATGTTCGCAGTGTCCTCCCAACCTTCATAAACAAGACGGTTACCTCTGCCAGGTCAGCCAGGTAAGAACAGCTGCACATTCAGATGAGCAGACTGTGTTTGAACTCTGACCTGAATGTTTATGTATTGTCTAAAGGGTCGTTGCTACAGTGGGGAGTGTAAAACCAGAGAGAATCAGTGTAAATATGTCTGGGGTCCAAGTAAGTTTCTTTTAAACTGTGTTTTATTGGAGTTTGTGCCATGTATATCATGAGCCTCTTTATTTCATCCAGAGGCTGGAGGCTCAGAGAAATTCTGCTACGAGAAGCTCAACACTGAAGGCACAGAGAAAGGCAACTGTGGGAGAGACACAGACAAGTGGATCCAGTGTAGCAAACAGTTAGTATGGCTCTCTGCTCTTCGGGTGGAAATAATCTGGATTTATTTTGGCAACACATTTTAATTTTGTCTTAAAAGACATAAAGTCTTTTGATATAAATGTAATTCAGTTTTAGCCAAATTATGGAAATAAACATGAAACTAAAATGATGTAGGCTATACATAATAAGTAATGTAGGCTTCATAATGGCCAGCTACAAATCACCTGGTCGCTGCTCTATGTCTTGTCGAAAGGTCAAAGGTTAGCTCAGCTCAGAAACTCGGGCATCAAAATTATTTCCCAGTGGAAAACAAACGATGAGGTGGCATCCATGTGCAATTTTTTACTCGACAAGTGGTCGTAATATCATTTTGATGCCACATAAAGGCGCCATTAACAGTGAATTATTGAGGCCATCGAAGCTAAAATGGCGAGCAGTTATCAAGTTTCGTGTTTTTAATCATTTCCCATGTTTATTTTATTGACTGAAATATTTTGTCATAATTTTAGCCAAAGTAATATTTTTGATGACTAAAATTAAGAAAGTAGTTAATGAGACTAAAACTATGATTAAAATATCTGGATATTTCCGTCGAATAATAAATGCTAAATAAAAATGAGAAGAAGAAGGGACTAAAAACATGAGAACTTCAGTGACACACTTTGAAAGAGCCTCATATCATTTAAATTCACAGCCAAAGGAACAGGTCTGGGCTTTGTTCGTGTGGGAGAAGCTCCATGAAGCAGAGAATATCATTTAATATGTTTCGATACATTTACATACATGTAAAGTTGATTAAATTAATTGCAGATTAAATTGTTACAGAATAGTATGTTATAGTTATGTTTGCAGTGTGTTTTTCAATGTCCAATTTTACTACGATCACAAAAGCTCTCGTAATTCCCACATAACCTGAAAGGATCATCTTTACCACCGCACATATACAGTAGATACAGTCAAACTTCAGCTCCCTCAATTTACTTTAGAATAGGGATTATTGTTGATCGTCTAATCTCTGAGACAACGTTGCAGCGTTTCTAACCGTCCTTCTCGTGCACCTTCCACAGCGATGTCTTCTGTGGTTACCTTTTGTGCTCCAACATTGGACGCAATCCACGCATTGGCATGATGAAGGGAGAAATTACACCCACAACCTTTAATCATCAAGGAAAGTTGATCGACTGCAGGTAAACACTTACACCTAAACTGAAACCTAATCCATGACCAGTTTTGGAAAGTAACAAAGTAGAAAGTACACATTTTAGGTAACTTCTCTTTATTTTAGTTGATTTTGTGATGAATACTTAGAGTACTTAGAGTCTGCCTGTACTTTCTACTCCACTACATGTTTGAACTGAAGTAAAAGTATTTTGAATAGTGGTTCATACACATTTATTTTCACACACCAGTGACTCATCTAACCTCAGCTTTTCATGAGGCTGAAATTTGGTAAATGAGTACTACTGCGATGTATAATAACAGTTTTAGAAGTGGATTTTGCTGACAGTGCTAGTGCAGTGACAGTGAACAGTGGTATCGGTCACCGCAATGAAGGGAATGCATGACTAGTTGATCTTTTTTTTTCATAACTGGCACCATCAGTAGATAATTACTGAGATAACTTTGTTAATGGCTCTTGATGTAATTAATAAGGACTTAACCTCACAGCCTCTTCGTGTCGAGAAACCATTTTGTTTTTGTGTGACTTTGGTGTGTTGTGGTGTTGTGTGTCGCCTTTTTGGGTTTGTTTTTCATAAACACCAGTGACTCCTTCAGTCTCTGCCGTTTGACATGACTTAGGAACTGGTGTTGATCAAAAAAGTAAAGTTAGCGCAAACACCAAAGGCAGATGCGTCTCAGTTAAGGTGCCCACACTAGAGGATTTTAAATCTTTTGAGACTAAAGATCTGTGCACAGACCACACACATGAGGAGTCCCACCACAGATCATGCCATGAGAGAAAGTTTTTATTGAGCCACGCCTCCTCAGACTAAAAATCTGGCAAAAAAATCCTCTAGTGTGTGTCCAGCTTTAGAGGAGTAGATGTTTGGAATAGTCTGGATGACACGTTAAAAAACTCAGTAAAATCAGTAAAAGCAAAAAAAAAAATCTAATTTAAGGTAATAAGCAGCTATACAGAACTAGAACTAAATAACATATAAACTGTCCTGTATACAGTTATTGTTTTGTTTTGTTTTTGCGATAAAATTGATTGATTTGAGCGGAACTGACTGAAGGAATGTGTGTGCGACCATCGTGAACATACTTTGTAAGCAAATTGACACAAATGATTATGTTCTCATCTGATTGTTGAAATTGCCGTTTGCTTGGTGCTCGAAGTTGTAATTAAGTTGTAATAGGGTTTGGCATTTATAAGCCAAAACCCTTTCAGTCATTGTTTTATTATTTTGTAGTCAATTGTCGTCAATCATGGCTGAATTAAGATACTGACTGAAATAAACTACTAGTACTACTTAGACCTGGTTTAGAACTAGTTTATGATTTAGTCCTGGATTGGACCTAGTTTGAACCTGGTTTTTTCCCTTTTTAATCCTGGTTTAGACCTGATTTAGTTCTGGTTTAGACCTGGTTTGATACAAAAGCACATTTAACTTAACCTGTACCTGAATGATTTTACTAGCAGTGAATTGACATTTGTCTCGTCCTCCTTCAGTATATGATTATGGAGTGATTTGTGAAGGAGAAAGCATTTTGTATCAACTATAAACTATGAACTGAGGCTAGTTTTGTGACGCTGGAATCTGTGAAACCTGTTAAACTCATCCTTGTGAAGAACTGGGCTGTTACAAATCTGTGAGGAATGTTTGGACACAACTAACAGCTTATACTCTCACTCCCTTTTTCATACATTCATAAACAAAACGAAAAAGATTTTTCATTTTCTTTTTAGTTTATGTGGGTTCATGTTTAGACATCAAGATGCGATCTTTGCCACCTGGACAGGTTTTTAGATTTGATGTGACTCTAGAACGTTTCAATAGTCGTCCAACTATAATCATCAGCTAGGAGTTGAGACTGGAATCGAGATGTTGAGTAAAGGCAGACAAATATGACATTTAAGTAGGTTAGGTCCTCATCCAAATCCATTCTTTGATTACCCACTCAGACTGCAAAAATACAACTTTCTGTGTGTAGCATGTTTTCTATTGTTGACAACAGCATCATCCAAAATGTTACACTGTGTACCTTTAAGTAAGAAAACTTCTTCCAATCTTCCTTGTGTCCGTGCCTCGTTCCACAGTGGCGGCCACGTTCTCTTAGATGATGACACCGACTTAGGCTACGTGGAGGATGGCACTCCCTGTGGGCCAGGAATGATGTGCCTTGACCATAAGTGTCTCCCCATCCAGTCCCTGAACATGAGCACCTGCCCCTCTGGACCTAACGGACAGGTGTGCTCTGCCCATGGGGTAAGTCCACATCAGCAAAACACTTCAGTGGCTTCTTCAAAAAAGAGAGACACATCCACTCTCTATCACCAGTCCTGGAATATTTAGTTTCGATTTTAAAACGCCATTGTCGCAGTTTGATAGAGATGAGTGTATATGTATGGGAGCTTCTGAGCTTTCTAGAGCAGTGTTTCCCAACCTTTTTGAGCCAAGACACCCTTTTTACCGTGAGTTGTCTACTGTTTTTTTGCGTGATTCCATCCTAAAATGTGGAATTGTTCTACCTGACCACTACACGCCAATCAGAAGAGCATTCCACGGCACCCCTGATGATTCCTTGTCCCTCCATGCCCCTCTGCATCACATGATTCTTCCCACCATTCTAGGTGTTACATAACAGTTAATAATACTGTATGTATCATTAGATTTTTCCTTTTACTGGAAAGTGCAATGGAACAAAGATCCTGCAAACACTGATTTTGTTTCTTTGTTGTTTGCAGGTGTGCAACAATGAAGCCACATGCACTTGTGACGCCACGTGGGCCGGGACAGACTGTAGCATGCCTGATCCGCCCAAAGAGACTAAGCCCCCTCAGGATGACGGACCCAAGGGTCGGTTTTGTAACTCTGACAACTTTTGTTATGTTATTCAGTATTTGTGAATTGAAATTGCCCTAACACGCAGCATACAGTTGCACGGCATATCAAATATATTCTTAACTTGTAATAATGTCAAACTTATATTCCCGATAAATTTGCTGTTATTAAATTATACTTTAATCTTAATCGATGATGTTCCAATTGAGTAAAATAAGATTGTTATGGTAAGGTCAAACTGGAGCAGATTTGGAGGTATGGGGAGGTGGTTCTAGGGCGCTCAGAAGCCTGCTGTTTTTGCTTTGACCGGGTGGTAATAATGCTCCTTTTCCCTCTGCACAGTGAGCGTGGCCACTAACAGGCTGATAGGGGCAGTAGCAGGGACCATTCTGGCCCTGGGGGTGATTTTTGGAGGCACAGGGTGGGGAATAGAGTAAGCATCTTTAACCCTTTCACAGCTCTTCCTCTCATAGTGGTGCCTCAGTGTGCGGGCGGTCTCGTGAGCCGGCCTGAGCCCGTGTGTGCGTCCCGGTGGCTTTGTGTTACTCGTGTGTGTCGGTGATGACCATATAATTGTTGTGATTGGATGTTTTTTCGGTGTCGTGTGATTGATCGATGGATTCCTCCTCCTTACCTCCTCTTGCTCACTTCCTGTTGTTCTGCATTACAACAAGCCTCTCTCTTCATTTTCCTCTACCTCTTCCCTTTTCTTCCTCAGATTCTTAGTCGTTATGTTGTTGCTCCTATGATCCTCTCCTTTCTGGGGCATGTGGGGCATTTAGATAGATGTTAGTCTTGAGACGTGTCCAGCGTGACCTGGCTTGTCAGTCAGTGGTAGGCTGTGTGGTGACTGGGACTAAAATATGTACAGTATATTCACCATTCATGCTGCGGGGATCATTTACATACCACCTGTTCAAGTGTTGGATTAAATTTGCTGATGGTCTAATCTGCACAATAAATGAATATCACTATGCACTACCTCAGCTGACACCAGATAAATGTACAGTAACTAGGGTTGTGCATCATTACATCTAGCTATAAGTGAGGCCTGAAAAGCATGCCAGTTTTAAAATCAGTCATGTTATTGTAGTAGTATATTATGGTATGTTCTTGTTCCATGTGAAGTCATCATTGTACAGTTACATGTCATTATAACACACTAAATGAGTAGAGAAACTCATGTCTTTCTCCCCATAACCCTTTACAGGTCCTAGTGCCACCAATCTTATAATAGGCTCCATCGCCGGAGCCATCCTTGTGGCTGCCATAGTGCTGGGGGGGACTGGATGGGGCTTTAAGTAAGCAACACGCCGCATGCCTCTCCTGCTCTAACTCTAGCATCCCTGCTGCTTTTAGACACAGGGTTTGAGCTCCTGCTACCGACAACCAGCCCCAGACTGGACCAGATGCAATCTTGCTTGTGTTTCACCTGCACGTCGAACAGAACATGTCTGGCTCTCATCCGCTGTGTTTTATGGCAGTTTCTTCAAAGTAGATAATGATGTGAAGGTAGATACCTCCACATCCCTGGGGGCTTGTCTCTGAATCTGTAGCAGAAACTCAAACTGATTGGACAGGCAGAGCTCAGTGTTTAACGCACATGCAAAATGGGAGATGAAAGGATAGAGATGTGAGCACAGTGGAATGCTTCAGATTTCCTCCCAGCAATACACTACTTTGGAAATGGCCATGTACTTATGGTACAGTAGCCTAAAATAATACGTTCCAATCAATGACTAATTAGCCTGCTGTCTTGAGCAACAGGGGTGTTAATATGGACCTGAACAGGCCAAAGCTTTAAATTAATAAGTCAATCCTGCAGCCACCAAAGCATGCCAGGTATAAAAGCATCATGCAAGAAATGAACCACGATGTTAGACATTCTGCATGTTGACTTGTTTGATTTGGAGGAGGCCAGTTCATTGCACAAAGGCTGTCACATGATCACAGGTCCCATTATTGTCATGCTCTCATCACATCCATCACTTCTCTCTCAATCCGTCAGTGTTTGAGGGTGAGACTTTAAATGGAGTGGTAAGGGCCGCAGAGGCAGAAGTCAGGACCTTTTTGTGGACTGCAGCCTTTGTGCCATGGCTGGCCACACCCCCCTGGATTGCCAGGCTCCGCCCTAGTGCAGAGCAGGACTCTCGGACCCGCCCACACCAGCTGCCATTGCTGCCTGCTTCACAGATCTGGTACAGACACGGCGCATTGCACTGCATGAACCACAGCAATAGTGCCACCTCCAACTGGCCTACTATTGAAACAGATGCATGAGAGAGTGACAAGGCCCCACAACAAGCCACAGTACGGGGAGGTTACGCATCACTCCTGGTGTTGTACATGTCGTCCCACTGTTGTACTGTTGTTGCTGCTGCCACCACTGTGCTCATCCTCAATGTGCTTGTCTCCTCTCCCCTTTCTCTATACAGTAAATTTTCTATTAGTTCTTTCCTTCAGCTGGTTATGTTTTGAGTGGAACTAATGTCTTTTCCATCAAAACGGGTAACAAAACACCTCTTCACTTTGTCTCTGTGTTGCACGAACACGTCTATCTCCAAGAAGGCAGATGGAGATATTTGTCATCACCAAATTGAAAATGGCCTAAATCATCATCTAAATTGTTAAAGAATATATAGCCTAGATTAAAATACTCCCACTGCCTTAATATATTTTCCCAGCCAACATGGACCAACCTTCCTCACTTCAGTGTCTTCAGCATATTTTCAGTGTGTTGTCAAAGTGTCATAAACCGTATTCAAACTGAAGATGTGAGTGTGGTAGCTTGTTCAGGCTGCACTTTATGTTACAGGCCTATCCCAAACGGACACTAACACTTTTTTCTCATTCTTTCTCAAGAAATGTGAAGAAACGGCGATACGACCCCAACGCCTCAGCCATTTAACCCAATGAGAGATGGCAATCACAGGTGGGCTCCTCAAGGCTTCTTCAGTTGGTTACCCGACTGCTGGACTGCACTTATTGCTGCTGAACTTTGGCATTAGATTTACTTGAAAAAGACATAGTGGACATTTTAACAAATTTCATTGTAGAAATGTAGAAATACAGCCTTTTCAAAACAACCTCACCCATCCCCCAAACTGCTCTTTCCTCCTCCCATATCTAGAGTGACAGCTCCTCTTCCATCCTTAAGTGCCAGTGCAGGCGTTCAGGCGGAGGCCACACCACTCTCTCACCTGGCATGATAATCCGCAAGTGTGTTGCTTGCTGGTGCCCCGGCATGTGGAGCCCAGTAAGCGGGGCTTTGCATGGCTATGAAAGCTACGACTATTTATACAGCAAAAAACTACAAACTGAAGTGATTTCCAGAGCGGACTGTAGCCTTTGTGGAACCATGTGGAAACTGGGTGAGGCTCCTGAGGTTATTTTAAGGAGCTTGGTGCATGAGAAGGCTATAGAGGGTGGTGCTCAGCACACGGCTAACACACACAATAATAGTGTATATACAGTAAAGGAAGAGTTTGGGATTGGCAGCATACTATACAAGGACATCAGTCACTTTTCTTTAGTAACATTCTAGCATGCTCCATAGCGGGTGTTTTGGACCAGTACCAATGAAGAATATTCCATTCATCTTGTTCAGAGAGGTCAAAGGTTACTTTAAAGCAGCCAATAGAGCTGCTGTGTGGTTCAAGAGAAGCCTTTCTAGAAACAGATCATGCCTGGTTAATGTCCCAAACTCTGGAACTCCAAAGCCAAAGAAGCAATCTCCTGAGCGAATGGATGTTGCTGCACACAGAGCACTTTGCCTGTGTCTGCAGCCTGCAGTGCCTCTCCCTGCGCTGGGGCGTGAAGTCTGTCCTCTGACCCTGTCCTCAACACCCACTATACTGGCTATGCCCTCGCTCTCATAAAGTAGTAGAACAATTTCCGCTCTACTGGTAACGCTGCATGCAATCACTATAGTGGGCTTATGATTCTGTATGGGAGTGCCCCAAAATCTGCAACAAAATACTCTACTAAAGATAGGTGCATGACAACAACAACAAAACATGTAAACTTTTATTTACTATGCAAAGAGAGATATTGCACAAAATATGGGTAATAACAATTTCAATATAAACAAGGATTTACAGAATCCTTAGCAATTTTATTTGTTTTGTATTGGCTATGTCCCATGTCTCATTTCATGATGCTTAAACACCAGAAACAAAAAGATAAATGAATTGTTTCATTTTAACAAACAAGCGAGCACCCTTTACATCGGTAACATGTTTGTGTGACTCATGGTTCTGCTCACACACGTGCACACACACACAAACACACACTGTATGGGGCCTGTACATAAGAGGCCTGAACAGTTTCCTTGTGCAGGGCGTCTCAGTCCAGCGGACAGTGGGTGTGCTCCAGGTGCTGCCAAAGCACTGGCATCAGTGTAAACTTCATGTTGTCTCGTGTCTCTCACTGCATCATGTACTGTCAGACTATTTATGGACATATTTTGTCTGCTTTTTCATTTGTCATTGTCTTTTTTGGAGCAAAACAACAATGTACAATAAAGCAATGTTATTTAACAAAGCTTCATGTTTTTTTTCATGTTCATTTTTTGGTGATCAATGACAATACTTGACAAAGGTTTGGACATTACCCACACTATACCCCGTGGCCTGAAAGTTATCTTCTAGTTCAATGCTCTCTCCATCGTGTCTAACTAAATATATCGTCTAATTCACTGTGCTGTTTATTTACTGAGCATCATAATCTTGATCATCATACAGTAGCATATAACATGTTCTGGATTATGTTGAACACAAGCTTGTTACTTTAGGACACTAACATTGATAATGAGGTGTAAGTATGAAAAACTAGTACATGTATGACTCATTTCTGAACAAAACACCTGGACCCATATGTGCTGTTCGACCTGCATGGTTTCTGAGGCGCTTTTAATGCTGAAATAATCCGTGCATATCAAGAAAGCTGCTGATAGACCTGCAAACACAGTGCAAGTGTGTTAAGATGGAAAAAGATATTTATATATGATTAGACTACCCAAATGTGCATCAATAAAAATCAACATGGTAAAGTCTTGCAGTATATGGATCCTCTAATTTCCTGGTAGTAATCACTTTAAAGCTGGGGAACCCAACTTGTTTGTGAATTTCTTTTTGCTCTTCCCGAGTATGTCGTAAACACACCGTATTGCATTGGCTGCCCCTAAATATTGCACATTTTGATTGAGTGTTGAGATAGAAGTAAGAATCTAAATCCGTGCGATTTCTTTCTGTGGTGGTCCGTCCTGCTTCACATCCTGCAATTCATTTCTGTGCAAAATTGGGATATGCAGGAGAGATTGTGAGAGCTATAAATGATGAAGATATCCCAGCTTTAGCTAGGTATTGATTTATTTAGTGGTATCTATCGCAATCTTCTGTATGAGCTCCACACAATGTAAACTGGGCACATTTGAATTTACCGCTACTTTATTGGCAATACTCTAAAAACTCATTTTGGTGCCTGCTCTGATTCGTTAGGGCAAACTAAATTGTACGAAATGTTATGTAAGACAATTTATTTGAGCAAAAACAGTCATCTACAGGCATTGAAACATGGCTAACACAAGAACCAAATATTTTCAGCACCAGTTTTTGGTAGGGGAGGTGGCATCCGAAACAGATGCCCGAGCCACCTCAGCTGGCTCCTTTCGACGTGGAGGAGTAGCGGCTCTGTTCCGAGCTCCTCCCGGGTGACTGAGCTCCTCACCCTATCTCTAAGGGTGCGCCCAGCCACCCTGCGGTTTTACAAAAAACGTTTATGGAATTGATACAATGAAGGTTGAAAGAAACTGAAAGAAATTCCACTTTTTAAGCTGAAATTCAAGTTTTCTTCAGAGCACGTGCATCTTTGTCTTAGCTGGAATCTCTTGTAGCAGAAATGAAAGAGGTCACCAATACAGGGCAGTATTTCCCTGCTCTCTCAATTCAAAAGCCATATCCAGGGGGTGGCTCAACTTACCCCTATGCTCAACTTACCCCGCTCTCCCCTACTCATTTTTTTTATAGGCTGCCAATAGTAGCCTAAAATTTTTTTCGCAGCCATACTAGTAACTTTTAACAAAACCTAGCCCATTCTGAAAGCTGATGGCAGTTGTCAGTTTAACTCACTGCAACAATGTCTCAGGTACAGATGTACAGATCCTGGTTGCATTGGTGCTGGTCCATGGCGTCCATGTAGCGCATCAGTCGGTTGCATATCTGGTCTAAAACATGTATTCTATAATCGTACTTATCGTCTTTGGCCCACAGAAGCAAAGAGAAGTGTCATCAGTCATCTCGAGTCTCTCTATGTGGTATGTCCACACTCATTTGCTGCTAATCTGTAACTCACCATTTATGCTGCTGTCTCGTATTGTGTCAAATGCCTATTTTATTACTAGATTTTTTTCTATCTTATTCTATTTTTATGCATGCCTTGTAGTTCTATAATTTTGTATACCCTTTTTTACATAGTTTATTATTTATCACTATTACAAGTTTATCTGTCATGTTGCACGAGTACACCAAAGAAAATTCATATTCTGTGAAACCTTCATTGACAATGGCAATAAATTCTATTCTGACTCTGATTCTAAAACCTAAAAATCAGGTTAGAAATCTAGGGGTAATCATGGACTCAGTCCTGAACTTAAACAGCCATGTTAAATCAAAAATATCATCAGGTTTTTACCATATAAAAAAGT
>OMNZ01094716.1:0-18113 GCA_900303255.1 Lesueurigobius sanzi
CTCATTGAGGAGTCTGATGGCCTGGGGGTAGAGGCTATTGGCCATTCTGCTGGTTCTAGCAGGGAGTAACCTGTACCTCCGGCCAGAAGGCAGCAGGTGGAACAGGCGGTGGAAACGGTCCCTCAAGATGATCTGAGTCCGGCGCAAGCAGCGAGAGGTGAACACAGAGGAGATCTCTGGGAGGTCAGACCCAATGATTTTTCCTGCCGTCTTCACCACCCTCTGGATTGTCTGCTTCTCCGATGTAGTGCAGCTGGAAAACCACACAAGCAAACCATAGGCCAGCACACCCTGAATGGCACAGTTGTAAAAGTTTATCATGAGCCTCCGAGGGAGCTTAAGTCTCCTGAGCTTCCTCAGGTAGAAAAGACGCTGCTGGGCCTTTCCCACCGCAGAGGTGATGTTACGGCCCCAGGACAGATCCTCCCACATAGTCAGGCCCAAGAAAGTAAGGTTCTTCTCCATAGATTTACATGGGGAAATTGCAACTTAAGGGCCATTTTCTCAAAATTCTATTTTCTTACTCTCTTGCAACAACATCTCCATGGCCTACCTCAATATAAGCCGCACCAACCAAATTAAAAAAGACTAAAGTTCATATATAGGCCGCACCTGTCTATAAGCGTTGTGATATGGGGTGCGTGCCTATGTTCGCCGACACACACCCGCACCACGCACCTGCCGCTGCTGCTGGTGCTCACGTGGCAGCCGCACGGGCAGCGTGCTCTTCACAGAGCAGCTGAAAGAGACTATTTAATGGCAACGGTTGACGAGGCGAGGAGAGACTGAAGAGGCAGCAGCGGCTCAGGTCGGGTTTGTGCGTCAGTAAAAATCTATATATTAGCAGCATCGCTGTTTAGGCCCAGTGCTCAAGGCGTGTGAAAAAGTAGCGGCTTATTCACCTTATTCAGGAAGTTGAATAAGGTGAATAAACACGGCCATCTTGTGTTTATGGTGAAACTGAAGGTCTGACTTGGCCTTATATTGGCTTTGATTTCAGTTTTTGGTGAAACGTGTAACACTGACAACAAACTGCTGTGTAAATATATCCATCAGCTTTGGTCCTTTAGAGCAGTGTTTCCCAACCAGGGGTACGGGGACCCTTGGGGGTACGTGAGTGCTTTGAAGGGGGTACTTGGAATCATTTCAGATACAAAATACAATCAAATTGAATTTTTGTATTTTTGATTTATGTTTAAAGAAAAGCAATTTAAAACATTTAACTGTAAAGAGTGAAAGTTTGAGAATACTTACTAGTCTTTTTTACTGATAAATAGCAGTCTTGGTCATTCACTTTCTGAATAATCATCAAAACCATCGAGGCAGGGGGTACTTGGAGTCTAAATAAAAGGCCCAAGGGGTACGCAAGACAAAAAACTTTGGGAACCACTGCTTTAGAGTTCCTCGAAGACAACAAAAAGTAAGTGATTATATCTCAACAAATATTAGGTGACTTTTCTTCTGTCGTCCTTCCACTGAAACTAAACCTGAGCCACACAAATGTATTTCCTTTTATTTCTATTATTTTCCAAGAGTTTTTTGTTCATTCCCATTTTATTTTCTTCACTGTCTTACATTGACAACAATGGAAATCCCAGCTCACAGGAAGTATTATGACAAACAGGAAATGCTTTAACAACAAAAGTGGGCGGGGCAGAATAAGGTGTGTAGCCTGGAAATTAAAAAATGACCAAATCCTGTACGAAAATATTTTTGTACCTAATATTTCAACAAAATAAACCCTTAAACTTAAACCTGGCTCTATCCATTTTTCCGATATTATAGCAAAAAAGGGGACATTTACACATATGTCTAATTTGTTAAAACATTTTTTCTTCATATTTCTTCCTGTTAATCTACAGGAAACGTTTCAACTTCATATCTTCAGCTTAATATTTTTATATATTCACCTGCCGTGTCCTGCCTTAAAGGTCCTATATGCACTTCTTACCACGGTGCTATGTCTGACCTTTGCAGCACAATGCACTGGAAAATGTATTGCTTTACACAGAAGGGATGCAATTAAATTTTGACCAATATTAGTGATTAATCAATAACATCATCATCAATGACATCAAAAGGTTTAATCTACCTTAAAACATTGGTTTAAACATTGGTTTAAAGGTAGATTAAATGACAACTCTCGAATGTATTAGTAGTTATTGTTATCAGTGAAACTAAAGTTGAATGGACTTGATCAGGACAGACTTAACCTGCTCTGTTTTTTTACATAGACTTTTCAAAGACTTAAAAAAAAGAATGATGGAGACAAACCAGCAATATGTAAAGTGAATGTCTACACCATGAGACCAATAAAGTATTCTCTTATCTTATGTATGTGGTGACTCTTAATCATAAACCACACAATTGAATTATGATAAAATATTCATTCATTCCACATTGAGTATTTGCATTTTGTTTTTCTTTCTGAATTCCTGTGCTGAGGTCAGTGGTTACCAAACTGCTGATTATCCTTCGTCTTGCTTTAAAACTCGTCATATTTGAACCTTTCGAAAAGTCAATAGGAAATTCAAATGAGATTTTTATCTACGGAGCCAGAGTGGTTTCGGAGGTAGGATTGTAGAGATCTATAAATTTGACCTTTGCAAACGCTGCTATGTACACAAAAAAAATATATATAATGGAGATTTGTTCTGAAACTCCTGCCCTCGTGATGAAGAACTTGTGAGATAAGATACGGTAAGATAAGGCTTTATTGATCTCACAATGGAGCTCATGTTTTCATTCGCACAAGGCTAAAGCAAGGCCAGGCTAATCACATTACAATTTTCTCCAAGATACAGAGAACATCAGAATCAGAGTAGACCTCATTGGCATTGATCCACAGACTAGCAATTTTCTTTGGTAATATTATAAATAATAAACTACAAGGCCATGCATAATAATAGAATAAACTAGCAAAACTACAGTGTGAATGGATGGATATACAGATGAACACGATGTGAGTGTGGACAGAACCTCATGGAGCAAATGGAGCAGCGTTTTTTTTTTTATTATTAAGTGATTTTGAGTCAGACACAGACAGACTTTATTGCCATTGAGTATTTCTTTGATCAAACACTTGTGTGGTGCTCCAGTTTCTTTGTGAAGGATTTTTGGCTCATAGTTTTCATCAGACAGAACAGCTCATGGCGAAAGGGCAAGGGAAATGTTTGTATTTGTATGTCAACCTGGATCGACTCAGACAAGAGACAAAAGCAGCCATTAGGAAGATTTTATTGACATATAATTTTGGCGATCAGACCCCGGCAGACAACATCCATGTATGAATTAAAGTTAGTATGGATGGATAGGTTAGCGTTGGGACGTCTTCCCCCGGAGCCTGGACACTGATGGGCTGGAGGCGGGTCGCTGCGCAGCTGGGAAGCAGGCGAAACTTGGATGCTGGAAGGACGGAGGGCGATGATCGGCTGTGACGGAGGTGTAGCTCTTGCGCTGATAGGCCGAGGGGCAGACGCGCTCATTGGCTGGAGGTCAATGAGTCTCCCAGGTTGAATTTACGCCTAGGCTTCATATCACCAGTAGGGTTGGGTATCGTTTACCTTTTTCCGATGCTAGTACTTTAGCGATACTTGGTTGACGATACCGGTACCTGAACAATACTTATTTCGATACTTTACTAAATTATTTGTCAGCTCCACAAAGAAGTAAATATCTAGATAAGTCTAATTGACCCAAATTCATCTTTTGCTCTTCTAAATTTGAGCTGTTTTGTTGAGTTTTAGTGGCTCATTTGACCTCATTCTAACTTGTTCTGAGGTGTTTTTGATTTGTTTCAATAGATTTATGCTTATTTACTTTTTTATTTCAATTTATTTTGCTGATGGGGTAAGAAAATTGGTCTTGTTCTTTTGGTAGTTTTATTTTCCTAATTCAAGCGAGATTACCTTAGAATCAGGAAAAAATGTCATGAAATAACCATTTTTACTACTACTACTACTGTATATATGTATGTTTTAATCTAGTCAAAACTGCAAAACAAGACAACAATATTCTCAAATCAAGTCAATATCCTCGTGCTTGATTTTTAGCTTTGTTGTAGAACCATAAAACAGAACAATAATGGTAATTTATTCAATAAAACTTAGTGTTTTTATCATTTATTTGAGGTGAAACACTGAAGTCACTTTCTTTAGTGCAGTCTAGGGCTGGGCGTTGTGATGATAAAAATCTAATCCTGATCTGATCTCCAGGATGATCTGCTTTTTTGGGAACATCGGCATATCACGATTCAATGGTTTTTATGATTAAATCAGAACAAACAGGAGAAAACTAGGTCTAAACCAGGTCTGAAATTACACCAGGACTAAAGAAGAAGAACTAAACTGGAATAAAGCAGAGACTGAAATCAAGGTCTAAACCAGGACCAAACTAAAAAGGACTAAACCAGGGACAGAATGAAACGATGATTACCCTGGACTAAACCAGGACTAAACCAGGTCTAAACCATGAGGGAAGCAGGTCAAAACTCTGGACTGGAACTCGGACTCAAACAGGTCTTAACCAGGACTAAACCACTACAAAGCCAGGTCTAAACCCAAGAAGAAGCAGATGGCTTTAGTCGCCTTTAAAAGACATGAATTGTGATAAAATCGAAATCGTGATTTAAACTACAGAAAATCGTGATAACATTTTTTGGCCATATCGCCCAGCCCTAGTGCAGTCTAAAGACCCACCAGGAAGACAAATTTCGAAAGAAAAATATTTTTTCGGTACCTGTTTTCGATACAGGTAGTACTTTAATAATTGTTTTGATACCATACTGGTATCGTTTAACAGTACCCAGCCCTAATCACCAGTCATGCACAACAAGGCAACACAAAGTGCTTCACAATCAAGCAAAATTAGAAAATTAGAAAATTAAAGGGGGTGAAGAGACGAGGATGGGAGAGACATTCAGCACACTTGACTGCCGGCTGTGCCAACAAGGACATTTCTGAATGGAGCAGTGGACAGTGAGCGCTCCTTGAGTGGTGATGGGAGACACACATTCTACAAACAAAATTAGCTATCGAGTGCACTGTTACATCCAATAGTGTTGTTTTCACCAAAGAGACTTAATTGTACCAAACAGACAGGAGGCAGCGGGGAAATAAATCATGCCTTAATGGTTAAATTTACTCTCCAGCTTCATTAGAGTCATTAAATGGAATTGACCTTACTCTGTCCTATTATGTGCTCTAACATGGTTTCGCTCTACACTTGACAGTGGATTTGTTTATATTTAACTGCATGTGTCAGGTTTCACACCATGCCCAGCCGTGTGACCCATATGGCTGCATAAATTTCCCTGCTCGGCGCGCCTAATGCGCTATCACGGATGGTAATGTGTGTTTTCGGAGCAGAAGTGGACCTCTTATGAGACCACTGCGACAGAATTGGCCATTTCCTTTGCTTGAAGAATCTGCTGGAACGGAAAGTTGGGTCCTTTCCTTAATAAGACAGGTGAAAGTGGGTGAATTTATGAAGCTTTTGACCTGGGGAGCGCTGAGTGAGTAGCTGCCCAAACCTGCGTTCCCATGGTTTAATATTTCACCGGTGTGCCGTACATATTAGCCTAACACAGAATATATTACTCCAAGCAGGCCTATGAAATGAAGGGAAAACACTGCACCGCCACTGCCGCACTGGCTGTATCAGACTGAAGGATGTGTGTGGATATATGCGGCTTTTAAGAACTGTTTCAATTAAGAGATATTAATAGTCCAATGGAAAGTCTGTCTTTAATCAAGTTGGAACAAAGGGCGTGTGATCTTCCTGCGGTTGTTGCCTTAGTTCTATCTTTGTAATGCTTTCCGGTGCTTAGTTCAAAACTCTAACAAGTATTTTGTATCCTGACAGTGGCTGCACAAGCAATTTACGCTCAAATTGAAATAGCTTTTAAAATTGTTTCCATGTAATTGCCATAATTCCCAAAATATTCCATGTTTAGTTATTGCACCATGCTGGTTCTATCCTGTCACAGCGCTGTGTGAACAATAAAGTGCCAATTATAAAGTTTAAAAAGAAATACAAAGAAATTATTTTCTTGAAATATGGAAACAGTGTTCTGTCAACTTGATAATTGTTTGATGTCTTCTTTAATATTTTGAGTATTATTTTGATTGTACATTCAACTTGTCTTATATTATATGTCTGATATTATTGACAAAAAATATATTGCAAGTTTTCATGTCATTTTATGTTGTCATATAAAAATTTGACTTTTTATGTGAAAAATGAGAAAAACTGCAGCAACTTTGCGACAAAATCAAAATAATGGATGAAGCTAGATTAAAATTCATGGTTTTGTTTTGTTTATATTTGTTACAACGATTTGTTCAGAGGGGATTTTGTATATCTTTTTTGTAGTTTTTCAATAAACTACATATTGATGAATAAATCTGTAAAAGTTCAAATTTTGCCTTGTTTTTTGAGTTTCAAAACTCAATAAATCAGACTGAACTATATGAAAAATCCCCCTGATCAAATCTTCATCATATTTTTTAGTACAAGACTGGAAATTGGAGTCTTTTGTCGCTGCTGAAGGGAAGTCTCGATGTAAGAGTAAAATAAAAAAAACTTAAAATTGGCTTCACAGTTTAGTAGCGTCTGCGCGAGTTGATGTCCATGTATTTCTTCACTAGTTTGTCCCAGAGAGGATGTTATCATAATATGATGATATGATATGATAATATGAAGGACAACGGCTTCTTGTGGACTTTACACACTCCACATGGATAAAACCAAATATGTAAGTATTTATGCCTGGACATGTGGGTGAGAGGGGCGGGTTGAGGACAAAAGTGCCACAGGAGTCATTTCCTTGACAAAACTTCATAAAATAACCATTGTAAAGGTTGAGTTCGGTCATTTTTCTACTTTAACATGATAGCTATGATGTTTAGAGACCAAACCACGCAGAAATTGCCCACTGGGTGAAAAATCCATGGCGTCACCTGCCGTGTCTCACCGTAAACATCATTCAGTACATGTTGGATTGGAATCCTTCTTTATATGGGCTCAGAACAGGAACGCGGGGGTCGTCCCAACAAGCACCAGCGACACATGTCTGATGTCATACCCTTGCAAGATTTTATAATTAAGTGCATGTTTATCTGTTTTACTCAATGTATCAATTTGCATTTCATTAACATGGATGCTAAAGGCTAAACATGCTTTTTTATTGAGTGTTCGCTGTAGGCTTTATTGGATTGGACATGACAGGATGAAAGGGGGAAAGCAGAGAGTTTACTGTTATAGTGAGTAAGTAGTGGCTTAAATTAATTAGGGTTAGGGTTTTTATTAAATATAGGTTGGCATTTATTTTCTACTTTAATAATTAACTTCTAACACCGTGCTTAACATTCAAAGTAAATTATATTCAAAATAAATTTGAGTTTAACCTATTTTTCTATTCTTTCTATTGCATAAATTGTGGATGGGTGCCACTTTTTTCAATTTAGCTTGATTTATCACCAAAATCACAGTATAGTTATGTCCATCCATCCATCCATCCATCCATCCATTTTCGTCTGCTTTATCTGGGGCTGGGGCGTGGAGGCAACAGTCTGAGCAAAGATGCCCCGAATTCCCGATCCATGCATACCTCCTCCAGCTCTTCCTGGGGGATCCGAAGGCATTCCCAGGCCAGCCTAAAGATAGTCTTTCCAGCGTGTCCTATGGACCTTCCCCGGGGCCTCCTCCCAGTGGGACGTGCCTGGAGTATAGTTACTGTATGTCTCTTGTGAAAACAGTCCTCTATTTGCCAACAGCGTGTATTGTTTGCTATTACTCTAAATGTCTTTTACCTGTTTCATAAGAATAAACAGCAGCAGCAGGGTTCCCACTCGACCTGGAAAACCTTGAAAACCTGGTAATTGACCCATTTTCTAGTCATGGAAAACACATGGAAGATGAGAAAACATGTCAATTGTCCTTGAAAATATTAATCCTGTTGCTTTTCTGTTCATGGGTCAATTTCATTACTTAATTTATGCATCAATTTATACAAGAATAGATTAATATAGGAGCGTTCCACGTGATAGAAATAAATCTGCTCTTGAATGCTCTAGAAGACACAAATCCTGGGGGAGGACACCCAGACCCCCGTTTCCCTGCACTCATAATGGCATCCCTGCAAAGTACCTGGAAAATAATTTCAAGTAAAGAGTGGGAAGACTGAGCAGTAAAGAGCTGAAGCAGGCAAGCACACAGCCTGCTAACAAAAGACCCTTCTTCACAAAAACATCGATGAAGCCATTAAGCACGGCTCCCACCATCTTTCCTCCTGTTCTCCTGCTTTTATCCTCTCCTTCGTCGTGTCTTTTGCGTGTGCTCATGTACCCGCGGTGTAAAACAGAGCCATTTTCTGAGTCATTTAGCGCTGGGTTCTGTGTTTTGTGGGCCATTTGCTGCGTGGTGGATCGGCTCGAGGCTCGCATGCAGGTGTGTAATTGCGGAGCGTCGGTGCAGCAGCCGCCGCCGCCGTATCAGACTCAATTGCTCTCATCGATCCCGGTGTTATCATTTGTCTGTGAGAGATGCACATACTTTAAATTATGGTGTAAAATGCGCTCATGCAGTCCATTCTGTAAACTTTACCATATGAGACAGAGGCTTTATTTCCAGGCGTACTTCTAGTTTACTTTTACATAGTTACATAGATATCTCTGTTTGAATCTTTTTGCAGAATTGTTTTTGACTTGTATTTCTCTATTGCTCTACAGGTGACACCAGTAAAACTAAAGAATTTGATCAATGACGAGTGACTTAATTTAAATTACATGTTGATTTTTGCTCAAGGGGCACTTCTCCGTTTTTGCAAATGTTTCCCATTCCTTCTCAGTGAAGTAAAGTCTAAGAAATTGAGCAATGCAGGGAATAAGGGGTTTGTCAATTAGAGGTCGGCAACATATCGTCGACCAGATACAGTAATACCAAAATTGTTGTTTGGAAGATAGAGAACATCGAGTATATCCCCAGTGTCAAGAAATCAACAAAAAGCCACAAAAATGTCTGCCAAAAATAGAAATTAGATATGCTTGATGTGTAATCTCTCAAAATATATTGTGGTTTATTCAAGACAGTTATCTTGTGATGAAACAGCATCTGAATTAAGATGTTTCCAGCACATTTTTGTATGTTTTTGACGGTTTGCAAAAATATCGGTTTCGAGAATGTCCCACAAAATATCAACATATTATACATTTTTATCAATATTGCCCACCCCTATTTACAACATATGTCTTAGCTTTTTAGCCTTAATTTGTTGTTTCATTTAAAATAAATTGCCTCCAAAGACTAGTCCAGCTCCCACCATGACACTTCTGTAAAATACTCTGGATGACTTCTTCTACCTGGCCCTATAACCCTGTGGCTCTGTGGTAATCCTAAGCACAAACAGTAGGAGGAAGGAAGCACTATAGCCCTGGTTTTAAGTCTAGACCCTGTAGATTCCTCTGGGCCTAAAGCTCCTTGGGCCCCTGAGCTCGGTTTAGTCCCATTGGCCCCGGGAGTTGAGCCGTGGCCCCTCACTGATCTGACTGACCAGATGTGCCCAGGGCTTCAAGCTGTGAGACTTCCATCTGATCCACACAGTTCAAACCGAGTTAACAGAGACGCACAAAGCGTTGGCTCGCTGGGGCTTTTGTCTTTTGAATGTTTTCTTTTGTGTAAACTGTGATGATGATGATGAGGCACGGACAGAGCAGTCCTCAGATCCTGCTGTTAAAGCCTCCATTCTTATTGTTGGAGGCGTTTTAATATATATCTCACAAAGAAAAAGGTTTCTTTCCATTAGTGTAGCCCATTGGTTCTCAAACAGTGGGTCGGGACCCAAAGGTGGGTCGTGTGAGATTTTTATTGGGTCACGGTGGAATTGCATTTTAAAAACAGCGTCTGGACACAACTCGTCTCATTAATGACAAAGGAAACTGCTGCTGAGTTATCACAGAGACCATGTCCATGTGCTACTGCACATATTTAATCTACAAACTGTTCACAAGTTTATTCTCGTAAAATGAGAAATGCATCTACGCACTGTAACCGCGACCCATGTGCGCTCTGGCTCTCTCTCCCTCGCTCTCCCACTTGTCTCACAGCGCTCCTCGGTGGAGTCTTCGTGATGATAAAAGGTTTTGCCTTTTTGTCCCATCGGTCAGTGACTGTATAAAACCTTTCTGTGGTCTGTTGTTTTTGTACAACAGATGAAATGCTAATTTTAGCTTGACTTGTAGTTCCTGTCAAAACCGCTGCGATCAGAGGCTAGTGGCTGTTCCCTTTGCATTTAAGCAGCATATTTTCTGGAGATAATTCCCCCAAACTCATGCTAAAAGTGGGCGGTTACCACAGCCATGCTCCGCTGCGTCTGTGAGCTGCTTCTGTCTGAAGTACAGAACTGTCCACATTGTAATAAGCTAATGCTTTTGATACAGATATGAAGCTAAAGACGCATCTAAATAATTTAAATTATCCAAAAACACTGACACTGAATACAAATAGGGCCTATTTAATTATATTACATTATAATTATTTGTAGTAGGCCTTGCTCGAAGGGGAGGGGAGGTGGGTCGCGACAGATCACCAATGAAAAAAAGTGGGTCGCCTGAAAAATTTTGAGGACCACTGGTGTAGCCAATATTCCAAGTCAATTGTGAGATCAATAAAGAACTATCTATCAATATCAGTTGACATCGGGAATCAGCAGATACTCAAACCCCAAGTATCGGTGTCAGAAACAAAAAAATCTGGATCTCTCATGGAGAAAATGTGGGATCTTCTCGCTTTGAGGCAAAAGCACAACCTACAGTATAATCAATGTTCATGTACTTAAGCCAAAAGTCCTTGGAATCCATCGAGTTCCGAGTGTATGCCTGCCGTGTCGGCTTGTGGAATAGAGGGAACTTTAAAATGATATCTTAAAGTTCAAACTATCTTTCACAAATGTTATATAACTTACTTCAGCAGATGTTGAGCCAGATTTGTCTCCTGTCCATCTCCCTGACCTCTTTACATGGATCAGCCTCCACAAAATCACCAACATATTTTAAACATAATGATAAAAAGTGGACTAATCTTCATATAAATCGACTTCAAGATCCATCCATCTGTCAATACACCCCACTATTTCGGACGGCACAAAAACGCACACCTAAGCCCTCATTGCTGCGGCTCCTCCAAAGTTTTCTTGCAGTGTCTCTCTTTTTTTTTTAAATCCCAACTTATTTGAAGTGATTGAATGGTCACTCTGCACCATTCCTCCCCTTCTCTCTCAGCTCGAGTATCACCTGTATGCCCCATCATCTCGTGTTGTTCCAGCGCTGCTCTCTCACCTCCGCTGATGTCTTCTTTGTTTTGCTCCCGGTTGCACATGCCAAACGACTCCTCCTTGTAATTGGCCGTTGTTGGCAGCATAATGATAGCGAAGGCACCGGAGCGTTAAGACCTCATGCTACTGCTGCCGCGCCGCCGCCCGCCTTTGGCCTAAAACCCCCCTCGGAAAACGTGTCAAGGAAGCCAGCAAGGTGGAAGCAATGCGACCAAACAGACATGTCACTCACTGTATAATTTACAGCCCCTATTCTCACACCAGCGCATAGGAGAATCCCTTTTATAAATGTCAGGAATGAGCAGAGGCGAAAGAACAGATTTAATCACCGCGATGCTCCTCTCGTCGTTCGGGGCTCTGGGAGGATTTGGAGAGTCTTAGGAAAAACAGAGGAATCAATGTCAATTTAATCCAAAACACACATCCTCTTTTCAATGAAAGCCAGATGCAGCAAGGCTATTAGTTCCCCACTGTAGCGCACCGCCGTGCCACATTTATGGGCCGGGTGTTTTGGTTGAGGTCCTGCGAAACCCAAATCGGCTCTTATCATGGGTAGCTGGTTTAATATAAGCTGTCCGCACATATGAAGTCTGCGAATGTACCATCTCAATTTTCAAGCTAATCAAGATGTGAAGGAAGCTTGCCATCATTGTATAAAGCATTAAAGACTTAGCACAGGGACCACTGGGGGGCCCCAGAGGTACTGTATGAAGTCCCCAAATGTTGTCTGCAAAATAAGTACACTGATAAAAGTTGAGTTTTGAAGGTTTTTGTTAATGCAGTTGTGCTCAAAAGTTTACATACCCTTTTGATATTTTGGCCATTTTTCATAGAATATGAATGATAACAGAACAATCTTTTTTTTCACTCATGGTTAGTGGTTTGTGTGAAGCCATTTATTGTCAAAGAACTGAGTTTACTCTTTTGAAATCATAATGAAACAGAAACTACTCAAATGTCCCTGATCTAATGTTTACATGACCTTCAACAACTGCCAGGACAATTGTTCAGGAGCAAAGAAAAACTCACTTCAGCTGAAATACAGGACTCTCTGACAAAATTGATGTTTGTAACAAGTTGCACAATATGTAAACTTTTAGACAATAACCAGGGTGAAATAAAGGGTTTTGTGTTATCATTCATATTCTATGAAATGCATAAGTTTATATTCTGCCAGGGGATGTAAACTTTTGAGCACAACTGTATATTTCTTAAATGTTACCACTTTACATCAGTATTTAGCCTAACAGGCATTGCTGTGTGTTTGTCTATATGCAAATTTTGAGTTGTAAAACATCACACAGTCTTTTGAATACAGGTCAATACAACAATATTATAATGATCCCAGTGGGATCTTTGGAACAAAGAAGACAGATATCCAGGCTTTGGGAAAGGCTGACTTTGAAATCATGGGGAGAATGGTGTCGTAAGTTACAACAGTTATAAAGAAGATGTTTCGCATAACATCACAACATTTTAAAGTTGAGAATTACGTGGTTGTACAATAACTATGGTAGCTGTCAAAATGCTGATTTTTTTTTTGTCTTGTTTTTTTTTTTCGTTATTTTTTCTGTCATGACTGGAGCAATCCACATGAAACACACAAAGTCCAATGTCTTCTCTGTCAGCACGTATAAACTAAGGTCCAATTATTTTCTCATAAAAGTGTCCAAAAGTGGTGACAATATTTAAAAACATGTGCATGTTGTTGGCAGGAGATGGGATTTTCAGCCCAAAGACGAACATGGCAGGTTTGCCAATCCAATAACTACCAAATAATTATGGGGCTCAACATTTGTCAATTTTCTTTCTCTCCAGTTCTATGGGCCCCTGTCCTGCATTTGAGACTTTGACATCAAAAAATATGAGAATGTGAACGCAACTTGAATGGTGGCTTTTAGCAAAAATGCAAAAACTGGATTTTGGGTGATAGCTTGTAACATGATCAACAAACAACAACATACATGTATCCTTATTTTATTGGGTCTCATCTTCTCCTATATATTTATTCTTCCAATTTATGTGTTTAAAATGTGCGCTGTGGACTAAAAAAATCTTACCCCTATATGGCAAATATTTTATTTTTATTTAATGTTTTTTTTTATTGAGGGACATGACAGCAACAGAAAAGATAAAGTCCTGTGTAGTTTTTTTTTGGTTTGTTTTGTTCCCCCACTAGATTGACATGTATCAAACGAAGATAGTAATATGTTAAATTGTAAAACAGACAGACAGACAGACAAACTAAACAAGGGAGTTAAAAATGGCAAATCTAATCACAACAGCATTCAAAAGAGATATTATATTTATGTCTTTTTAAAATACTGTTCTGCCCTGATATAAGCCATAATGCATTTTCTATATGGAGGAATAGCCACTATATGAAATAATCATGACAACTGATTGAGTGCGTATATAGCCCTAATTTCAGTGTGTACTTCAAAGCTCAAGCTTTTTATGCCCAGTAAAACCTTGATAGTTAGACTGTTGGACAGCCTGCATAGCACAGGTTGAAAACGGCTGCTCTTGGGCATTTTCAGCATTGTCTACTGACCAAAGGTCGCACACTCTACTTAGCCAAGCATGTTCTTTTGATTCCTATTGACCAACAGTGATTTAGTTGGTATTGATCTACTGCTGCACAATTCCCCGCTCAACCTA
This sequence comes from Lesueurigobius sanzi, assembly GCA_900303255.1. Classification (NCBI taxonomy): domain Eukaryota; kingdom Metazoa; phylum Chordata; class Actinopteri; order Gobiiformes; family Gobiidae; genus Lesueurigobius; species Lesueurigobius sanzi. The sequence goes on from OMNZ01094716.1 coordinate 13,991, forward strand.
CAGGGGAACGACTGCCCTTTGCCTTTAGCCGTCCCCAAAGATTCCACATGCGCTACTTTACAAACGACTACATTGTTAGCGCCTTCGAAAAATCGAGTTGTCAGTGAAGAAAAGGTTATTGTCAGTGGCTGCTGTTTAGGCTTTTATATATAATTGTTATGTCAATTTGCTGTTTTGGGGATGTAAAACTGTGCTGAATTGTTGCTCGGTTGAATGTGCGAAGGCGAGTTGTAAAGGTTTGCCGATCAAAAAGGAGCTATGAGCCTGATGGAATATTGACCACATTGTGAGAATGTCTGGCTGTAGAGAGGGAGTGCTATGTCTTTGGCAAAAAAAGGAATTCCTCTGTTATTGACTAGAAACACCAAGAAGTAGATTTTTACAGAGGCGCACAAGCTGGCAATAATGAAGATACAATGCTAAGACATCAGAGAAGATTAGTCTGTCTAGAGGTGTTTTAATTGTGGTGATTAGCTGCTGTTAGTGTTTTCCACAGTGCACCACTCGCAAATTGATTTACCTGATTTTGTTTAGTTTTACGGTTTGCGCTAGTCTCTTTACTGCAGTGAAGTTCAACAGTCCCACATATAGCTAATAGTCAAAAGTCAAAATTCCAGTCTTAAACAACTTTTTTTTTTATTTTTTTTAAACAAAATAACATCAAGAATTTAAAGTGGACACATCATGCATATACTGTAAACCTTTAAAACAGGCTTAAAATCTTTCATGGTGCATTGATATTTTACTTTTTAAAAATTCAAATATTGCCTGTGTGAAGATGACACGATGTTCAAAAATAGCAGTGCCAGAGGCTGATGAGGATATGGCCAGGCTCGCCCCCGACAGCCAACAGTGGGAATCATGTGGTAAAAATAAACAATTCGCTTTGATTTAAACATGTGGCTAGTAGCGCGACGGAGTTTCTGTGTCCACAGTATGAGCACAGGTTGCATGCTATGAGAACGGCTCAGATCTTATCCAATATTGGATTATTGGCTTTAAAGGAATAGGCCACTATTTTTCATCCTGAGATGTGTTCTTGCATGAGCTTATTAGAGTTGATGCGTATCTGTCTGGACTTTGAGCGTGCCCTCTGTAACCGTAGAACGGCAAAGATGTTGTCATCTCTGCTAACGTATTTCATTGGGGTTCTTTGAGGTTGAAGTTAGAAGCCACCAAGCTCTTCCACGTTTCCCCTATTTAAATACAGTTACTGTATGTGAGTAGTTACACGATCCAAGTATAGTTACACAAAATTAAATGTGTCCATTTTCTAAGCGGATAAAAACAGGTACTATATTTTAAGGCGGAATAACACCACATCAACCTCCGCACAGCTACTATTACTGTGCACTTGGTGGCTTCTAACTTCAACCTCTGAGAACCCCAATGGAATACGTTAGCAGAGGCTAAATGGTGACAACATATTTGCCGCTCTACGGTTACAGAGGGCATGCTCAAAGTCCAGACAGGTACGCATCAACTCTAATAAGCTCATGTAAGAACACATCTCAGGATGAAAAATAGTGGCCTATTCCTTTAACAATGTGAAGGACAGTTTGGTGGTTTTAACAATGACGCAATTGTTCCAGGAAGTAGAAAACGGAGCACTGCAAAAGTCAACATGCACAGACCAACGCAAACAGGGGGAATTCAAAATTGTGGGAATGAAGTGAAATACTGCTCCAGGTCTGTTTATGACGAGAGAACAACATTATTGCATGGTTAAAAGATTGAAAAAGTCGATTTAGCATGACTTATCTCCTTTAAAAAAACAATGGCTAATCTGCTATGTGGCAACTCAAGGATATAAAACATACAATTGTGAATTGAAGATTTATCCCAAATTTTATAAATCAACAATAAGCATTTGGCTATTTTCAAAGATTTTCTTTCTTGTAAAATATCCACGCTAAGCCAGCTCCTGAGAGACTGAGCCAGGTGCTACATTTCTAGTGCTACTTCAATTTAACACATGGAGAGTTCATTTACAAAAACAGTGCCATTGACAAAAATCAACACATTCTAATTATCTCTTATAGTCTGGCTGTGTTTTTAATGACCAGATCTATTTTAGTGAACGACAAATGCAGTATGAAGTCACTTGTTATTGATTGAATCAACTTTACTGGTACTGGTGGCCCCTGTAGCACCTCAAAACACGGAGATATCTGTTTTCTCAAATGAGCTCTTCACATGTTGTTTTATCACCCGATTGATCATTAGGAACTGTTTATATTATTAGTGGTGCAAACACATTTTCACTGTGGTCTATCAGTGTTTATGAGAGACACAGACAAAATATTACTATAATAACTTTTTCTTCCCGAAAAGTCTATGGGGATTTTCAACAGGATTTCTACTTTGGCACCAGGAGGAAGAGGGGGACCGTTGAGCTCCATTGGCCAAAATGGGTGCAGTAAGGGATTCTATTTCTGTTCATAAAGGCGAATCAAATCAGCCAATAAACCCCAGACGCTGAAAAGAGATATGAAGTATTACTGATGTCTGTGGCTCCTTCTCACCTTTGGAAACATTGATATCTGTCTCTCCCAATTACTATGTTTTGAGGAATTTAAATAGTTTGTAGGAATCATAAAAAAAGACTATACACACCATTCCCATATAACGTCTGCTTAGAATTTCTGTAGCTATTTGGTAAACAAACTAAAAACCAGTCAAGGAAGCAGACCGCAGCCTCCTTTGACCGCGGCAATAGGATTTGTTCTGATATAAAGCACTAATGCGATGTTTGCTGGTGTTGGAGACCGTTTGTGGCACATATCAGGTTCGGACACAGCTCTCCGGCGCACGCAGAGGAAGCTAAAGTGATAAGTCCCAAACCAGATTTACGGTTGTGCTGCGTTGGCCATACACAAACACTTCCCTCGGCTGTCAGGATCGCTCTGTCCTATTCTCAGTGAAGTGAACAGTTCCAGCTGAGCCCATTGGCACCACTGTGGGGGAAAGTGGACTCCCGGCTCACACGTCCGTCCTTCCAAGCACTGGTCCTTGGCTTTTGTTTTTTAGAAGACACCCAGATCAGATTGTGTTTAGTTAGTGCGTTTTCTCACTGAAGGGTGAAATCAAAGCTTGGACAGGCAAATGAAGAAGAAGTGAAGTTGCACTGGAAAACAATAATAATCTTAAAATGTTTGACCTTGTTTTTAGTAAGGACAATTTTCTGGCAATGGAATAAGTACTTTTGGACCTAAAACACACTTTTGCACCTACAAATATTTCATTTTACTTGAAAGGAGAAAAATCTTGTTCCATGTTTTACTTGGCAAGATAATATACTTACTCAAATTAAGGTCAAATATTCTTAATTCCAGTGATTTTTTTTTTTTAACTGACCAAGATAAATATTTTTTATAGTGCGAGATACATTGTTCTGATCGATAGTAATTGGCTGATCTAGCACTAACTTTATTCAGTTAGCAGCAAAGTGCATTGTCTTATTTCCCATTGATTTAAGAAGTTAGTTTTGTGGAAGAACAATAGGTTTGATGGTTGCAATGGGCTGAAACAGTGGTTGAATAGTTTATGCCAGGGGTAGGCAACGTCAGGCCCGGGGGTCAAATCCGGCCCTCAAGCATATACCCTCTGGCCCCCTAAATGAATTTGAGGAATATAATGATACTCTAAATATCTAAACTCTGGTTAAAGTACTTCAAAAATACAGAAATATTTTCAATTTATTTAAAAAACTTCCTTGGGGAAAGACCTCCTGACTAGCCTTAGCATACTGCTGCTAACTACATTATTTTGCGCAGCGATCAATAGTGATAATGAGACCGCGTACAGGGATGAGGTGAAGCGGCTGACAGCGTGGTGTCAGGAGGACAATGTACGCCTCAACACTTCAAAGACCAAGGAGGTCATTATCGGCTTCAGGAGGAGGAGAAGCGACCTGGCTCCTCTGCACATTGGAGAAGACTGCATGGAGAGGGTAACAGACTTCCGTTTCCTTGGAGTCCACAATGAGGAGGACCTGAGCTGGAGCGTTAACACTTCTGAGTTACTGAAAAAGGCCCAACAGAGACTGTATTTCCTGAGGATCCTAAGGAAAAACAACATCTTCCAGAGACTGCTGGTGTCCTTCTATAGGTGCACGATCGAG
>OMNZ01094720.1:9119-20393 GCA_900303255.1 Lesueurigobius sanzi
TCTGTACGAAATGAGTACGAGGGGATGGTAAGACCAGGCTAGGTCAGATGCCACTTTTACACGCTATTTCTAATCTTAAGTGAAATTTCAAATGGTCTCTTCATTCATTAATGATTTCTAACGACGCTTTGACATCTCACAAATATGATCAGTGGTTGACAGCAGCTAAAAACACCCAGATAGTTCATAAATTGCATTGTTTGATGGCTAATGCTAATGAGAAAATACATTGAGCAAGCCAACGAATTTTGAAAAGTATACCAGAGTAGCTGTCTTGCTAACTGTCTGTGTCCGTTATCATTGGAGGGTCTTTCTCCTATTTTATTTCTATGAGCAGAAATAACCACATTGTGCAACAAGCCACAACGTCTCATATGACAACTCAATACCCATCACTGCTGGGTCTCGTGTTGTGAAATGCATGTGACGTGAATATTCAGGCCAAGTATAGTATGATTCTGGTTAGTGATGGGATTTGTGGCTCTTCACAGGGATCTGCTCATTTCAAAGAGCCTTTCAAAAGACTTGCTTATTTAATAAAGATTTTTTTTTTTTTTAAATATCTATCTAAGACCTGATCACTAATAACTATGAACTTTGACTAATGACTATAACTAAAAACTCTAGATATTTTTGTTGATGAGTAAATATTAAATAAAAATGAAGAAGGAATGCACTGCCAAAGCTCATGTGAGAGACGCTCCATGACGCAGTGCAATAAGAATATATTTGAATACAAGTGAATCTAAAGCTGACAAAATTAGTTTTAGATTTAGTCGACTAAATTTACATACTGCTGCTGTTGTGTCCTCAGGCATAACACTTTAACCTCCCAGCTTCCTCTATCAGCGCTACTCCTTGTACAGCACTCATAAGAAAAACAACACCTCCTTTTCCCATAATTCACACAAATCATTGACCGTTCATTCTAATAGAGGCAGCTGCACCACCATTATTTGAGCCTGTAAACAACTTTTGTCCGTAATGTCCCAGTGCGAGAGTGTGTGTGTGGCACAAAGTGTAGATAACATCAGTCAGGGGCATTAATGAGAGGAAATCACTCACCATTAGCTGCTATTATGACTGCTATTACCGCCCCTGTTACAATCTAATGTTAGACTGTGTGTGTGGGGGGGTCTGGAGTCTGTGCAGGGGGCTGCCATGTTGTGGATAAGTAGAGCTTATTGGAGGAACAAGACTGTTTTCTAAATGTTAAAAGCTGGTGCATTACGCAAAACAAAGTGTCCTATATTTGGCCATTGTGTTTAATAATTTATAATGACAATAATAAACATATCTTTTATTCAAGTAGCAAATGCTAATGACTTTTCGGTAAAGCTTACTGAGTGGAGTGAAAAGTTGTCAAACAGCAATGAAGCATCAGAGGCACTCGTGTCTATGAAAAATAAAAGTCCTTTATTGTGACTTGGACCAGCCTACGCGTTTCGATCCGTAGGTTTGACTACTTTTCACTCCACACAGTAAGCGTTACCGAAAAGTCATTAGCTTTTGCTACTTATATAACATAGCCCTGTACCGAAGAGCACCGTCCTCGTGCTCAGTGTTGGGCAAGTTACTTTAAAATTGTAATATATTCTAAATTACTAGTTACAACTTTAATGTAACATGTTTGTATTACATATTACTGTTGCAAGAAATGTAACTGAGTTACACTACTCTGAGTTACTTTTGGCAAAATATTAACTGAACGTGGTGATAATTACGCCACAGAGCAAAAGTGTAGTAAAAAATGTCCTTTTCTTCAGTCGGCCACATTCTTTTGTGTTTTGTTTTAATGAAGTTTGCTGCATGAGCCTCTCCACCACTATCCAACTTGATTTGGTGCTGCATCTTATTTGGGGGAACTTACTGTATTTTGTTTAAGTAATATATTATCTCACTTTTAATGTAATTAGTTAATGATTATATTTATTTTATTGGTTGATTGTATCTGCTTTCTTGTAATTTTATGAAATTGTGAAGCACTTTGAATTGCCTTGTGTATGAATTGTGCTCTACAAATAAATTTGCCTTTCCTATATTATATTCCTCAGTTACTGAAAAAAGTAATATATTTCTGTAACTAGTTACTTTTGTAATGAGTTACTCCCAACACTGCTCGTGATCATCAGACCCTTGAGCCACTCACCCTACTCTGCTATTTCCTATATATTTTTATTCATTGGACAATCAATAATTGGACAAAAAATAAAAAAATCAATGTAATCAATTTATCGATTGTGTAGCTCAATCCAGCCTCTAGAGGCTGACAAGATTTTTTTAAAAGGAAGGAATTCCACACGTGTCCAGCAGAGGGCACTGACATCGTCTTATGGCCATACTGCCTTTGCTCTGCCTGATCCTGTCAGATTTCTGTAGTTCTGGCCCAAATCAGATATCACTGAATTCCATATTATAGTGTAATTTGAAGGGGGCCCCCATAAAAAAAGTAAAAAAAATCATTAATCTCTCTAAAAAATAAATTCTAAAAGCAAAAATAGCAGCTCAACAGCTAAAGGACCAGCTGAAAATATAATTTATTTTCTAAAATGCACCTGAATGCAGAAAATCACATCTGAATAATAAATTATAATAAACAAAAACAAGAACTGGACTCTTACACTCCCCCAGGTCAAAAGTGCAATATGTCTGAAGTCATTTTAAATGCTTTATTTTTACCTAATAGTAATATAAATGCAATTTAAAGAACAAGTCTGTAAGTATCTGTACACAGGTTTAAACTACAGGCATGGTTAACCTATTGTGTCAGTGATTATTTCTCCCCATGCTTCTAAGCAATAAAATTGTGGGTTGAACTCCTGACAGTTTGTATGTTCTCCTGTGAAGGTTTCCACCAAAAATATGCACCAAAGGTCCTCTCTGGAGCCAGAATTCCCCTGAAACATGTTATAAATCTCAGCCGAACTTTCTGAGTAAAATGGAAAGGTCAGATGTCTTTGAGGTAATGTGCCTGCAGTTGTACCCTTCACCAGGCCCTTCAAGATTGTTTGGGGCTGCCATATATTTTTTGTCATGATGCAACATACAGAAATACTCTCCAAATATTGAAAAAGAGCCTACACAAAATGCACAGAATGGGTTTTCAGTGGAGAATGTGCTGAGTAGAGGATGTGACACAGATGTCCTGCTGACTAGCATTACCTCATTTCTGCAAACTATGACTCTATGGAAAAATACATTCATTTCTAAAAATATATAAAACAGCTGGTCATACGTTTATGTCTTCTACTGGGGTCATGAACTTGGTATGAAGTCTCCATCCTGAAATATTCTGCACAGTACAAAACCTGATAATACTGTGCTACTTTTTGTATGGGCTACCAAAATAAAGCATTTTGAAGAGGACCTAATGTACAACCTTTGCAGAGCTGCACACTCGCAGCGATGAATGAAATGTTACGTTATGAGTATGACTTAAATGATCTTTGTTACTTACGTACTTCCAAGGTCAGTCCTCGCTCGGCCCTAGTCCAAGGGAACCCCCTTAAACCAAACTCTAATCCAAGTTTACTAATAGTGTTTACTCCGTCTTCTCTCGTCTTGGCGCTAATAGCCTTTGTTTACTTTCCTGGTGTTTCTGGGTCATGGTTTCTACAGTAGACTCTTTTTTCCCTCTGTTGTGGCTTATGTAATACTCTGTAATCACCACCGCACACTTTTATTCTGAAGGAACCTCATCAAAGATTGTGCTTTTATTCTGAAACAGCCCTCATCAAAGAGACCTGCCCCACAAGCAAACCGCTGCGCACCACCGACAGGCTTTTAATTAGAACAGAGCTGAATCCAAATCCCGTAATGCGTCTTTATTTAGGAGATAGAGGACTTTGATTTTGACCAATGACCAAGTTTTAAGTGATGTCAGGGTGACCACTGTTTTATGGGGAACTTTTACTTAGATGTTTAAGTCATGAATTACTTCCAGTTTGAAATGGGTGGAACGACGAGGGCTGAAGGAGTCTGAGAAAAATATCTCATTGGGATTTGTTTTGTATTTCAAAAAAGATTAGAGTATGTTCAGAAGCTACAATATTTGAGACTACATACAGATATTAACTTCTAGTAACGCAAGAACGACATGTATGGTCTGAACTTATCAAAAATGAAGATTGAATTGTATTTATTTATTTGATCGGGGACAATGCACAAAAGTCATTAGTCAAAATAATTAAAGATGTCATATGCCACATTCTCGCAAACAATGAAGCTGATTCCCCTGCAGTCTCTGGACATGTTGATTTTATACTTACAAAAGTACATACAGTAGGGCTGCATGATTTTGACAAAATGGTTTGCGATTTTAATAATAGACCATTCTCATCAAAGTCATGTGACTTTCGCTGCCAACCAAAGCCTCTGATTGGTCAGAGCAGAGACATAGAATGTTTGGGTTCTGCTGTAGCTGGACTGACTTTGTTTATATTAGCCATGGGGCTGTGGTTTAATGGCCATTACCTTCATGAGCGGTGATTTTGAAAAAAATGCTCCTTACGATTACCAATGTTATTCCAATATACTTCTAAAACTGCAATTATACATCGTGGTACTGTGAACCGCTGGAGACTCAAGACAGAGAAGACCTCAGAGAGAACTAATTCTCATTTCCAAACATGACCTGGCAGCATAAAGGCTTCATAAAGTCAGGATATTCAGTTCTCTCAAGGCTACAGTCTTTACAATTTACTAATTGTGTCCATTCAGATTGTAATTCAGATTTAAATGTGAGTTGTGAAGAAGATTATAAAGCAAACACGATATTACAATAGTGGGATACGACGTCAGGACATTTGATTGGAACTTTCACCCACAATAAATGAACAGCTTGCGCTGCAGATCTGTCATTGTGTCCTTTAGCAAGACCCTATAGTCTCAGAGGAATAGACTCAGAATGAAAACATGCAGAGTTAGATATGCAATCACTGCAACATTTATTGAACGCACACCTGTGTTATGTACAGTAAGTTCAGTGTTTTTTATATAGTTTTAGTGCTGCCTTCGACTTCATTTTACTTTTCCACCAAAGGCAAACACGTTCTTGAAGAACACTTTCTCAAACAGTAGTGTTGGTTAGAAAGTCTTTGAAGGTCTGCTGGGGCTCTACTTTTTAGAAGGGGATGCAAAATGTTGCACTCCTGTAAACAGGGTCCTGAGAGAACCAGCCGTATGAGCAAAGTCATTACTCAGACCAATAAAGTTCACATTTCTAGAAGAGGTGCCAAGTCTGGCACAACACCAGCCAATGGCTGCACCATTAGATCAAAGACAAAACATGCTCAATATTAAGTAAGTACACATCTTTATTTCACTTTTATTGCCATCTACAAACAAATCTTCCTTTCTTACTGACTCTGGAGTAATCTCACTAACAACTCATTCAGTTCTTTCTTGATTGTTTATTTTAAAAAGTAATTTCGAAACAATTAATCCTTAAGTTTTCTCTGGAGAAAAAATGTATCTCTATATTTGACCCATGCAGCTCCCTGCATCTCTAAATATTGTGATAGGTTTGGTCAGGACAACTCAGCTGAAAGTCCCCCTTCTGTTTTAATAGAAAAGGACTTACTGTATAATCAAGAAAATCCTGCACACAGCCTAACTTAATATATATTTCATTTTATAACCTTGGCAGGATAAAATAAATTATATTTTACAAGTTAGGTGGGATTTTCTCTAATCAATCTGTCATTTATGGATTTATCCCTGGAAGTTGTGATATTAAAATGATCATATATTATTAAAATAGTTCTATAATGTATTTTCATATAGCAGTAATTGTTGTTTCATCTTTACTTAGACTGCACATACAGTACCAGTCAAAAGTTATTTACATTGTATGATTCTCATTGAAGACATTAAACTATGAATGAACACATGGAATTATGTAGGAAACAAAAAAGGGGTAAAATAAGTCAAAATATATTTTATATTTTAAATTCTTCAAAATTAGCATCTATTATTGTTGGCGTTGCTTCAAAATGGTTTTCAACAGTCTGTGAAGTGGAAACCATTTCTGTGACTTCATCGTGAAGCTCAATGAGAAAAGTGCAAAGCTGTATTCAAAGTAAAAAGTGGCTATTTTCTATAATCAATTTGAACTTTTTTTGTATAAAACATAATTCCATTTTGTGTCATAAATAAGAATCTACAATGTAAATAGTCTTGGAAAAGAGAAAAAACAATACATAAAAGAAGTGTTTCCAAACTTGTATTTATCTTGTAGACCATGGTATTTAAAGCAAATGTATTTATTTTCTTTGATCAATTTCCTTTTTGGGTTACTTAAATGGCTCCGTGCAAAGGGCTCTCTGTCAGCATGCGAAACAAAACATCTTTGTCGTTCAAAGGGCAGAATCTGCACTTGTGATACTTTGAAGCCCGAGGTTTCGTATAAAGTCGATTCACTGCAGTTCCCGATCGGACTTCCAAACGACTTGTGAGCTGCGAAATCAGCGACTTCACACCGCGGCGAACACCTGAAGAAAAAAATCTGACGCACGCCACGAGAACCTTCCAACCTCCTCTCTCTGTTAGATCTGCGTCTCCTTATCCTCCGTTTGTTGTCAAGGTTAAGTCGCACTATTAACAGTCAGTCCAGGTCTGCTCCCGTGAAGAACCTGCCATTTGCAATCCCTCCGTGAAGCAAAGCACAGCGCCACAGTGCCATCAGTATTCACCAGACGGCGGACCTTAATGCCCTGAGTTATGTATGTTTTATGTATTTCCTACAGTTTGACTTGAGGAGAGACAGTTGTAAACATAGTGGACTGGTTTATTTAAAATGGAAAAAGGCACATCATGTGGAGTGGTGTGTGGAGTGGAGTGGTGGAGAGACTCGAGCCTGGAAAGCAGTGTCCTACATTCAGCCACTTCAGAGACTCATGAATAATGGACTCACTCTGGAGTTTAATATCACCATAACGCTTAGCAGCACTTTAGAGATTTACACACACAAGAGAGAAAAGGACAGGTAAATGCTACATATGGAAAAAGTGTTTAGAACTTATTTCAAACTGTATAGCGTGCCCAAAATATTTACATAAAAATATGAGTAAAGCAGAATGGTGATGTTGCCTGAAGAAAACTGATTTCACACGTGGCTGCAGGTGGCTCAGTTGGTTTCAGTGTTTGTCCAAGTTTCCCAGATCGAATCCCAGTTCTGATTGATTCAGTATTGCGTCGTTGGGCGAGCCACTTCACCCACCTTGAAGTGCTTTATTTGTCATTACACAATTGTACAATGAAAATACACAGATCAGATGGAGGGTAAGTCGTGAGCCGCTGTGGATCAACCTGACCATGTTTTGGAGGTAGGGGAAACCTAGTACAGGTTGGTAGTCTTGCTCCGGTCAGCAATACACAGCTTGCCCTCATTGAGAATGGAGTTCTAACGCTTTAGGAAGAGTGTCAACCTGGTGCACTACAAAATGAAAGTAGTTGTTGATATTACTCAGTTTCAGTTTAAAATGGCTTAATAGTGCATCTTACTTGATTATTAAAGGAGCCACCAACACTCTTTGGTTAAGAGCCGTGTCCCATATGAATGATTTTGTTTTATATATTGTAAAATACTGCCTTTCCTCCACAAATGAACAAACATTACATAAGCCTAAAAATGAAATAAAAAAACAACCCAATCACATAATGAACACATTTTTATCAGTAGATAAAAATATATTTTTTAATTGACCCATTGACCCACCAGTTGAGAACCAATGGGCTATTATTCAGTCTTTATTAAAAAATGGAAACATGGCTCTCTACGGCCGCAGCTACCACCACCAGTCACTCAGACCATGAGTGACTGGTGGTGCAGCATACATACATATGGAGCTGGGATTGAACTACCAACCTTCCTGTAACATGATAATTAACACTGTAGGGGCCAGTCATGGATACTATACAATATTACAGTTGTTTTTCTCCTTGATTTTCTTCCACATTTTGTTCCATTCTTTGTTCTCTGTTCAGGAGCAGTGTGTACCCATATTTCTTTTTATTCATAGCCTGAATCTGTTTCTCTTTCTGCTCCACACCTGCAGCCGCCTGTGTGTCTGTCTCTAATTGAATTATGCTGCTATCGCAGCGATCTCCAACACATCTAAAAGCAGGTGGTTTGTATGGAAATGAGCACAGATGATCATTTGCATATACATTACTGTTTTGGCTTTTGACCAAAATACAACAGCAGTCGCTAAAACAATCAGTCGCTCAGAGGTCAGGGGTCAAATCCAACAGCTTTGATTCCAACTGTTGGAAGGGTTTTCTTTGTGGATTGGAATGAGAAATGGGGGAGGAGATTAGGAATATAAATTATGGCATCTTTTAACAACAATTGCTTTGCCCTTCATGCAGTCGCAGTAACACTGGAGATATGTATTTGCCTAATATTTAAAAAATAAATAAGTCTTTTTTTACATTCACACCAATTTCGTCTGTTTGAAAGAATTAAATAAAAGCAAAACTGTCTCAAAAAGCTTGAAAAAAACTAGTATTGCTTTAAGAGGGAGATTTTAAACACGTTATATTGTTGTTCCATTATCAGAATCAATCATGCAGTTTTGAGCAATCTTGTTTAAAATCACAAAAAGCCTAAAAAAAAAAAGAAAAACACATTTTGACCATATACTGTAGGTCTTCATCCCATCTCTCTCTTCTTAGCAGGTTAATCCGGTTTCATTTATTTAATTTTTTTATAGACCCAAAACCATCACTGGCCTGTTCTGAGCTGTTCTGCTCAAACGGTGTTTATTCCAGATTTGTGGTGGATTTTTTCTTTTTTTAGACAGACAGTTGTCACTGTTGCCAACAGTGGGAGCAAAAGCAAACAACAATATGGAAACCAACAATCCTTGGTAAAACAATTCCTTTCCACTCACAGAAATTCAGCAGAAAGATTGTCCGACCCAGCCCTGTTGTGTTCTCATATTACGTTGTTTGATGCACTACCTTCAAAACTGCAACTAACTTCTGTCCAGTAGAAGCAGAGAAGAGCTCTGCACCTCCCTTGCCTCAGTGCAGCCCCACTACACCCCTCACCCGCCCACCACCACGTAGACACAGACACATGCAGGGATCACAAAATAAATGTTTTTTGCGCGCTAACACAGGTTTTAGCATTATGGAAGCTTACAAAACAAAAGCGAGATGTCTCGAGCAAAAGGGGTGTGGCCAAATTAATCTAGGTGTTTCATGAACCAGTAGATCATGTGACCCTGGAGAAAAGGAAAATAAACTTACTTTGTTAATTGTAATACATTAAACTCAACAGCAGAGGGCAGAATAAAGCGAGACTTCACTTTTTGAACAGTTTACTGACACAGTGGTCTGTGAAGCCCCATTGGTTCATGAGGCTTCATTTTGCCTTCATCATTACCTACCAGGTCAGTTGCAGTTGAAATCCTCATGAAATCCTCAAGTCTGTTGGATTAACACTCCAGTGTCTACTACAGGGGACTGCCAGGTCGTGTTTACCTCATTAGCTTACAAACCACTAATGGATTTTCAAGAGGTGTTCAAGGAGTGTGGGATATAAAACCTCAGCACTATGAATGTAGTTGTAAATCATACAATCGTGTTCTAAAAGCCAAAAAAAAAACACAGATGCGCATTTCATATGTAGTTTAGCAAATCAAGATAAGTATTATTTATTTATTCTGCTGTAAATGTGTGTTGCGCACAAGATACATTTGTTTTCCCTTCACCTTGAAAGCACCTTCAGGGCAGTGTGTGGAGTGAGAGGTGTGAATGAGGGGGGAAGTACAGGTGAAGAGAGAGGGGTGCAGGGTTCACTGAGACACCTACACTTCTGCTACTCCAGTGTCCACCAATACAAGTACTGACACTTGGAGTAGAGAATACACAGAGATTTTGGTTTTTCATAGTCAAAAAATGGTTTGGTTTTCAAATGTGTTCATTATAGCCCACGTACAGTATCTTTCATCATTCATCTCATTTAATTGACTATAGGCCTATTAGTTGTAATTTATTTTGCTCTTGAGTGTCAGTGATTAGTGGTGCGTTTCTTCAGGGCTGCTCCTCTTGACTTTGGAGATAGTTGGGCCTAATTGCAGCTTTAGCATTCATCTTTTGCCCACACTCTCTAAAGTTACTCTGTGGGCCCCGCTGTCTTCTCTTCACTGTCTGTAATGAAGCCAAATATCTGCTTTATTTCCCTCCAGTCTTCATCGGCTCTAATTTACTGTTGGTGGGAGACAGTTCAGCACTTTCAGGTGGGAAAAGTTTTGCTCATTTGCTCTAATTAGGAGGAATTAAAAGTTTGCACTGTTTGAAAGCGGCAGGCAAAGGTTAAGGTGCAATCCATCGATGTTACTAAAGGTGTCGGGGGCAGTGGATCGGATCTGAGCCGAGATCGTTGGTCAAGGAAAAAGCATGTTTATTGTTGTAAATAGAGGCTTTTCTAATTGGACTGGGTTGTTGAGTTGACGACTTTGAGAAACCTTGACTGTGATGCAAATTCCTGGATGGACATAGCCATTGGACTCTGGTCGACCAAATATTCACCACTGGCCCATCCGTCCATAGGGGTGGATCCCTCCCCAAAATGGTTCTCCTCGAGGTTTCCTAATTTTGTGGCTTTAAGGGTTGTTCCTCGCCGTGGAGGAGGGTCTAAGGATGTGGGATACTCTAAGCTTGTTATGTCCGATTTATTTATTTACGGGACATTACATCTGGTTGTGACATTTCATTTCTGATGCATCTCCAGTCAGCAGCGTGAGTAATACACCAAAAATATGTACAATAGGCCAGGATGAACGATGTCTGGGTGATTGAATGGTGGTGATCGGAGGGTCCGTTGGCGCATGATGCCACACCTCTGTCGGTCTGCCTCAAGGGGCAGCTGGTTACCACTGGAGTGAATGCAAAATCATCTCATGTAAGATAAGATAAGATAAGATAAGGTAGTTTTTTATTGATCTCACAATGTAGAGTGCCTTGTGACTATGTCTGTGAAAGGCGCTACAGTATATAAATAAAGCTCCTCTTCTTCTTCTTCTTCTTGTAATGTAGTCTTTATTTCGAATTATGTTCCTTATGTGGATACATAGAAAAAATAAAATAAAACAAAAATTCGAAAAGGAGTAGGTAGAAGTAAAAACGTATGTTTCCTACCCCTTTTTACAATTTCTTTCTTACAATTTCTTTTTGTTTCTTTTACAGAATTTCAAAGTTACATGATAATTGTTTGGCTCATTCAATATAAAGTCAGACCTTACATAAACATCAGATATACAGTAC
>OMNZ01094721.1:0-13673 GCA_900303255.1 Lesueurigobius sanzi
AAATTGAAAAGAATAACACCTGCAGCGTCTCCCCTTAAGTGCTGACTGAGATTTCTTCAACTAAAAACAGTGGCTTGTGAAAGAAAGACTAACATTTTTCAACAAAGGTATTTGACCTGGTTTTGTCTTGAGTAAGTTTTATCACCAACCTATTTCTCCTAGTCATTCCAGTGCCTTGTTTCTCTTTCATAGAGCTACACCTGATTTACAGAACCTAATCATTGCCAATCATAATTACTGCAATTTTTCCTGTGACCTCTATCTCCCTGATATCACACACACAAACCTGTTGCTATACATGGCCTGGTCTGCTAAATGTTTTTTCTTTACATTGTTTAAATGCTTTCTCGCTAAGGAGCCGTTTCCTTGATGGGGATTTGGAGGAAGGCTACAATGTCAACCTTTTCTCCGCAAAAACACTACCATATCGGGAGCATCTTAGGAACCTCGCCAGTCTGCACGAAATTCCTGCGCTGTGCTGCTTACTTGCTTTCCTGGCCTCAAAAAATCCACCATTCTGGGGTAATGAAACAGAGCTCATGATTAGCGCTATCTGGAATCCTCTCTGTTTGGAGAATAGAGAAGGCCATGTAAGACGTAATGGTCTGTAAATGTACACATACCTTTGGCCTGAGTCACGCAGCGCCCCTCTCTCTCAAACTCACAGCTTGGAGTCGGGGGAACTGATAATCTTGTGCAGAGCGTGCGTGCTGCTAACGTGCCAAGTGCCCGTGCTGTTCCCTCTTTCCATCAGGGACCCTCTCCTATCGGACAATTTTTAGACAGCGCGTGGAAAACCTTGACCTGCTTTGTTTGTGCTGTGTTTGACACTGATGAGTAATGTAGAGTCGGCACACTATATCATGAAATTATTGTTATCGTAACTTCAGTTAATGCAATATATTTTTCACAAACTGTCTTCTCTCAAACTGAGATTATGGGCTCTTCATGGAGCCTAAAGCCATGATTCCCAAACCCTCAACTGGTCACAGAGGTTCTCTAGAGTAGTGGTTCTCAACTGATGTCACGTGAAAACAACCAATAAGCTTGAAATAAAGCCTATAAAACTATTAAACTGATATTATGACCATTGAAAACACTGCACTGCAAAAAGTCATCCAAGTAAACCATTCTTGAAATGAGAATATTTGCTCTTGATTTGAGTAGAGAAGTTAAGGAAATTCACCAGTTTTTTTGCACTTAAAAAAATAAAAAATAAAGGTACATTTATTTGAAACAACTTACTTGTTATTTCTTTATAAGTGCAACAATACGTATTCCACTGGCAGGTTATTTTTCTCGGCTAGTGAAAACAACTTGAATGATGGTTAAATGGTGTCAACTTTTCCACCTACATTAGGCACTCAAAACGAATTATGGCCAAATTCATTCAGTCATTTTAATTCAACAATATACATTTTTTTGCAGCGTAACACAGTGTTTTTATCTTGAGTCAATAAATATGTAAATAAAAAATGTTTCAAGGAAAAGGGTTGCGATCCCACCAGTTGAGAACGACTGCTCCAAAGCTTCTGAAAAAGAGGTCCAAACTAGAATGCTTTATATTGATTTCTGTTTTAGAATATGATTAAGAATATGAAATAATACTTACTAATTCCCATTAATTCAAATACAGAGAAAGTACAGTATAATATAATAGTTGAATATGACATTTTTCCTCATTGAGCAGCCCTCTGTATCAACTCTTCTCAAAGTTACTGTAGCTGGAGCGGTGGGTGTTCATTGTCCTTCCCTCTAACAGATGTTATTCCAGGTGTGGGATCGAAGGAGAACGCGATGCGGTTTGTTTCACGCCACTGGCCCCAACAGCAGCGTTTGAAGTGTTTTACAGGCTCCGAGGATCACGCTCTGCCTGCTGCTCTCTTTCATACACTCATACTTTTCTGCAGTCATTGTCACATCATAAAATCTGTTTATCTTAAGCCGCAATGTCCATGTGATTTGTTTAGTTCAGTTGAATCTGCAAAACTGTGCGTGCTTGGCTGAACATTTTAAAGTTCTGGATACTGTTTGACGTGCATAAAGTTAGCTGGTAAACTTTTTAACAAAGCTTTTTTTTGTTGTACCTGTTTTTTCAATTTTCCTCTGGTCTACTACTGGTAAATGTACGATGCATTATGTGTATCAGGAGTAAGCAGTGCAGTGGCTCTGTAGTTTGTGCTCTTGTCACACAGCAAAAAGGTCTCTGGTTTGAATCCCGGGCTGGACAGGCCTTTATGTGTTGAGTGTTCATTAACATTAACCATCCCGAAAAGAAGAAAGAAAACCAAATAACCAAAACCAAATACTATTGTACATCAGTGTTGGCTAAAAGGGCAATAGATTCTGCAATATGTGTTAAGTGTTTATATCATTATTGGGTGTAATTATATCTCTGAAATCATTTTGGGTCCAGAAAAGTTATGATAAAGGGTCAGATTTGGTCTCTCTGTTTATTTTAGTTTTATGATAAAGGCTTTCAATTTCTACCCAAGAATGTTGCTTATCAGAGGTGAGAACCAAGGTGAATGACCTCCGCTAACCTCACACAAACCTGCATCTGTGTGAGAGCAGGGTCTGATTTAGTTAGTTTTTACCAACATTATTCATTGCAAAAAGGAAGCTGAACTGAACAAAGAATAATTGTTTGTGTACTTTTGGAATAGGATGTTTTGGTGAGATGAGTTTTATGTATTTTTTCTGTTCAGGTGGAGGAGGGCAGTAAGGCCGCGGCCGTGGATCTCCAGGTGGCAGACGAACTCATCAACATCAATGAGATTCCCCTGAGTGGCTACAGACAGGAGGCGATCTGCCTCGTCAAAGGCTCCCACAAGACCCTGAGCCTAGTGGTGAAGAGGTAGGTAACCAATTCACCCCGAGCCCTCCCCCTCGTCTCCATGGTTACACACCACAACAACACAGAGAAGTGGGTCCTCACACGCAGCTGCTTATCTGTGGGACTCTCTAAATTCTCTCTAGTTTGTCCAAGTGGGGATGCAAGAAGGAATATTTGATGCACCTTTTTAATATTAAGTGCTGATAGTAATTATTAATTAGTCAAATAGTTTTACTGATGATGGTATGGATTATTGTCCAAGGGATTATTTAGTACCGTTTGGAGGTTTGAGTTTGTTACAGAAAATCTGTTTTGAGGTGTTGAAATGCTGAACCTAAGGGAGTCCTGCTTATCTGTGGGCCGCTGTGTGTCCCTCTGTCACCACTCGCTGCTGTCAGCCGGATGGGCCTGTTCTGCCTGCTCTGAGCACCAGTCGCCAGGAGCTCAGTCTGTAACAGATCTGTGAGAGGAGGAAACTGAAAGAGCTGATATTTGGTGTTGGACCATTTGGGCAGGTGTTGGGGGTGGGGCTTGTGTGTGTGTGTGTATGTGTGGGCGGGTAGGGCAGCAGGGGTAAGTCATGACGCACAGGTCACTCTCTGGGGTTCATGTCAGTTGGTCACTCTATCTCTGATAAGAGCCAGAGGTTGCATTGTATCCAGTTCACCAGTAGCTCTATTCGTCACAATAAAAGATTACAGTGAGTTTTTCTTATCAGAGGCAGCTGCGAAGTTTATCCACTCCACTGTATTGTTTAGTGGTCGTATCATGTTGAACTGATGAATCATTTGTCAACACAGCGCTGGGAGACTCACTACAAATGGGGCTGTTGTTTGTGAACACTGAGCTCATTGTCTCCTCTGGCTGTGCACGTTTCTCTCTGCATTGTATCATATCGTATAACGTAATGCCTAAACAAATTATACCGTGCCAGGAAGTCATCGCCCCATTTATCATTTTACGAGGATGTGCCTGCAGTTTCACACGTTGTATGTTCTTCCTAATATTCCTGGGAAAAGTGGGATACATTGCTGTTGTTAAAGTACTTGATTTCATTACTGAGTAAAAGGACCAATATTCCTGGTCAAATACAGCATTACTCTATTACAAGTAAAGGTTACTTAGAAAAGCTTTTACTTAAAGGTGCATTGTGGAACTTTTTATGCAAAAAAAGAAAAAACCTTTTTAGTGACCCAGTGGCTGTATGGGTGGTTAGATGGTGTCTTTGCTTTCCTTCTCAGTGCCCTCTATGACACTCCAGGATTAAATGTTTTTAGGGTTTCTGGTAGGATTTCTTTGCTGATGGAACCATCTCCATGGTTACGCATACGTACAGCTGAGAAAACCTACCAGGAACCCTAAAAAAAGTGAAAGTACAAGGTATTAGCATGTCATAGCCTACTTGCCCTCGTAGTTGTGGATGTAACTAGATACATATACTGTATAGAAAAGCGAGTCAACTCTCCTGTGGATGTCATTGATGGTTATTTTCGGGAGGTCCAGGAGGCTCAAACTCCACAACTACAAGTCCACAACTACAAGAGTGTGCTATGCTAATGCTTTGCTAATGCTATGCTAATACCGGAATCGGAAATGAAGTTTGCTAGCTTGACTCAAATGTTATGCACAGAGCAGGGCTGCAAGATTCATCAATATCAAATCAACATCGCAATTTTAAATATCCACTAAACTCACTAAATATTGAGTCAAGCTAGCAAACTTCTTTTTCTGCCTTGCATCTCCAGCGTTTCATGAAGCTGAAATATAATAAATTAGTACTACTGCAATGTAAAAAAGCAGTTTTAGAAGTATATTTTGCTGTGACAATAAACAATAATATTGGTAACCGCAATGAAAAGAAGGCATGATTAGTTGATTGCAGCATTTATTTTTTTCATAATTGGCATCATCACTTAAGACGGTTCAACTACGGCAGATAATTACTGTGATAATATTGTGAATTACAGAAAATGTGGATTTTGAATGAAATTGTGAGACAAAATGTCCATATCATATCTATCTTAGACAATACTGAATTGCATAAAAAATTATATTAAAATAGCAAATCGAATCACAATCACAATTTCTGTCAAAATGGTGCAGCCCTAGCACGGTCAATTGCCAGTTTCTGAATTAACTTGGTTGCCGTGTACATTCTGCAGTTTCAAACCAGGAAGGTAGGACAACTCCACGCTACAGCTGCTTAGTTTTGCATTAAAGTGCTTCTGAACGGCAGTAAAGGAAAGGAATATACAGCACCAAAACTTGCCTCACATTAAAGCTTTTAATTCAGAAAACGGCTATTAGAGTCGTGAATATTAGCTTTGAATCGTCAAGAACAAGATCGCTCCTGAATTTTGCCACAGCAACATGACAGGACAAAGCTGCTGTACATATGGCATTTAAATGGGACAAAACCCACAGCCAATGTCAACGTCATGTGAAACTAATATGTTCTCAGCCAAAAGTACTACACAACTAAAGTACCTCAAATACTATACTTAAAACAAGGGCTGGGTACCGTTAAACGATCCCAGTAAAGAGTATCGTAGTCCCGCCCACCAGCTCATCTGTACACGCACGCGCCTCGGTGCCGGAAGTAATAATCCCATTCAAAAATTGCATAGACTTCGAAAAATTCTAATTGTACAAGTTTAAAAGCACGATGGAGGCTAATCAGCTACGTGCTAACTGCTAGCCATAGCGCGGATGTTTTACAAGCAAGAAAATACCCAATACTTCAAAACAGGGCTTTTTAGTTTATAAAGTTTTGGATACAATTTTTATTTATTATTGTGTGTTTTATGCCCATAAGTCTCCACGTAGCTGATTAGCTGCTATCATTCTTTTAAACATTTGATCAATATTTGAATGGGATTAATACTTCCGGCACCGAGGCGCGTGAACAGACGGGACTGCGATGCTCTATGGCACTATCTCCTGGGGGACCTCCTTAGAAGGTCCTGCAGGGGGGCCTCCAAAGGTTGACCACAGATTTATTACATAACAATACATTGATTTTATAATGAACTTTATATGAATTTGATGATATAAAATCTAATTTACCCTATTGTTACTGTTTCCTTGTATTTTATACTGTATGTAAATGTATGAGGAAAACCATTACACTTATTATCATCCCCAGTGGGATCTTTGGATATGACGGGGCAGTGACATTCTCAAGTTCGGAAATGCCTACAGTATGGTATTGGAAAAAAGTTAAAGTACTATTGGTATCGAAAATGGGTACCAAACAGAATATTTTACTTTAGTATTGAAAAGTATTGATGCCTGGTGGGTCCTGAGACTGCAATAAAGAAAGTTAGTTGGGTCTACCAGTTCAGATAATTGAAAAATTAAAATAAATAGTATTTTATGGAATAAAGTTTATTATTATCTTTCAGATTTTTGGTTCTAGAACAGATTATGATTGATGTAGTGAAGTATCGGAAAAGTATGGCATAAAATTGAAAGGTATCCAGCCCTATAGACTTGTACTAATATATTTACTTTGTTACTGACCACCTTGTCAGCAATCTAAAGTTTTCAAAGTTTTATTATCTTATTAAATATAGAGTAAACTTGCAGATAAACTTCCTTACAGGCTGAAGACGGGCTATTATCATTTCTGCATGCAATGAAAAAGCTCTCCTTACAAGGCCGTGCTGTCTTTGTTCATAGAGTGTTTTTAGCAGACTTCTAACCTCGGGGGACTTCTTTAGTTTCTGCCTATTTCATGTTCAAGAATCCACTTTGCCTCGAATCGCATCTACAGCTGGTTATTTCGCGAACCCACAATCACATGTTGGTGTCGGATTAGGAGACAGCGTGTTGTGACAGTGCATCATTACGGGACCACTTTAACTTCAGCCTTTTGCAAAGTCGATGATACAGTATGTCCAAGTATGGCAGCAGTGTCCACTTTGTTTGCTCATTCTTTGTCGGAGCTTGTAGGCAAACTGCAGCAGGAATAAAGCATACATTTCCTGCATGGAGTAAGCTGTCACAACCTGCTTCTATATATAGGTGTGTCCTCTTTCTGTGGACAGAAAGGGGGCGTGGTTTCACCTGCGCGGTTTGCACGGAGTGAGTAATAAGAAGTAGTTTATCTATGTCATGAAGGAGACAGTGAGAGGGGTGAGGCCAAGCGCACGTCACAGCAGTCTGAAAAGGTGTGGCTCTGTGTGGGAAAGCATCCTGTCAAAGGTTATTTATTTTGTGCGTGTCCCGACAAAACTCTCCCATACTTTGAAATTTTACACATTTGGCACAAGCTTCAATTAACTATTTAATGATGGCACAGGTCAAGACAAGGGTGTGGCTAAACTGTAGAATATGTATTTGAAACTAGCAGGTTTGGTTCATATAGTTGACATAATAATTCAGGCTACTATTGCAACATATGTCTTTTTCTCATGCAGTTTGATTACAAAGACCGTGACTTTAAACTTGGCTGTAGCATTTGGTTTCCCCCTTCTGGTAAATGGAAGTACCACAGCTCAGCTCACAACTTAAAGGGAATGCTGTAAAATTGAAAATGTGGTGTGAAATGGTGGGTTTAATTTGGTAGATGGCTTCATTTGGCATGGTATTTTTGACAAAAAACAAGCCATGAGACGGGTGGGTAGGGTCTTTTTATGATGAAAATTGCTCAGCTCATACAGCGTTTTCATTAGAGCTCCATCAGCTGTAAGAGAGGAGAAACAACAATAATTGTGTTGAGTTCACACTGATGGCTTAGCAACTGCCATGAGAGAGTAGGGCTGGGTACCGTTTAGGGCTGGGCGTTTTGGCCAAAAACTCAGATTTTTTTGTTGTTGGTTTTTTTAAGCACTTAAAATGACTGCAGACATGTTGCACTTTGACTTTTCTGCAATCAGGTGCATTTTAGAAAATAAATTACTGTATATAATTTGTATATGTTACAAAACATGTACAATAGATCAGGATGAATGAGAGTGTGTTTGTGAGTGCGAGTGTGGGACAATGGATGGGAATTAGCCCAAGGCTACAATCCGGAGTGGTGTGTTTACATGCATGGTTCTCATGTGTGTTCAAATTAGCATGCACTGTCCCAACCACATAAACAATAAATAAATAAAAAAGAAATAAATATTTTCAGCTGGTTGTTTGCAGTTAGCTCCCTTCATAGTTACGGTTATAATAAGTGAATTGGGAGGATGGTACTGCTGAAGGCACAGGTTGAAGGCATAAGTTACGCCTGAAGTTTCTCTGCACTTGGATTGGCTAGAATCTTTATTAGTACCAATGATGCTATGACGAATTGTAGCGAAGTGGTCAGTTGATGCTGCAATAATATGATTGACATATGGAATTCAATGACAAGATGGGCCCTCTAGGCCAGGTCCTACGACAGAAATCTGACAGGATCAGGCAGAGCAAAAGCGGTATGACCATAAGACAGTGTCAGTGCCCTCTGCTGGACAGGTGTGGAATTCCATCCTTTAAAAAAATCTTGGGTGCCCCCTATTGGATGGATTAAAAACTAAAACTTAACTCCTCAAAACAGCTCAAATTTAGATAAATAACATGAATTTGTGTCATTTAAACTTATCTAGATATTTACTTTTTTGTGTAGATGACAAATATTTTTTTAGTATAGGTATCGTTCAGGTATTGTAAACCAACGAGAGAGTGTGCTTATTTTAGTGAAAATGTGGTAATGCCCAGGAATTGCAATACCAAGATTTGTCTTGGTACTTACTGTATGTAGCTGATGGTGTAGTGGCCAAAGCTGCTGTTCTGTTCTGTCTGAGTTTCAGCTCTGGCAGTTTTGCTGACCCCACTCTTCACCCCCTTTCACCCCCTTTCACCCCCTTTCACCCCCTTTCACCCTGATCTGTTCTGTCTAATAAAGCCAACTTCCAGCCAACACATGCCCAAAAGACCTGTTTTGGTAGAATTTTTAGCATCGTTATAATTAGCTGCAACTAGCAATTATTTTGGTAATTATTATTATTATTATTTTTTTTATTTTTTTTCGTTTGAACTTTTCCGGCGTCTTGGCCCTTCATCAGACAAGCCTGATGAAGGGCCAAGACCGAAGTGTCACATTGCTGTAAACACTAGTTAAACATTTTGGGAGCCAAACGAGCTGTGTGGACCTTTCTCTTTGATTTTCTTATACAGTTGACCAAGTCTCTGTCTTTACCTGTAGGAAATACATACTGCTGTGATGTCCTTGGGCCAGACACTTCATCCCGTTTCTGCTCATAATGTCTATTACAATGCATTCTATTTTTGTCCTTTATTGTATTTTTACACTGACTGTGAGATCTTCTGTGCACCAGTGCCACCTCCCATGGGCGTTCATGCACAATCCAATTATACCTGGAGAAGCTTAATGACCCGCAGTGTAAGCATTGAACTTAGCCGTACAAAGGGAGGGGCTTGTGTTTACCGCCCTTTGTTTTTCTAAATAAGCCGACGCAGTATGTTTGGCATGCTGCGCTCTGAATTCTTGCTGTAAGTGGATTTCTTAAAATTGTTGTGTGCTCAAGAAAGGATACAGCGCTATAGAGGTTTTTCTGCACGGATTAGTAAAACATGCACCCCCATGGTTTAATATGGTTCGTTCCAAAGCCAAGGTGAGTCATTAAAGCCAGTTCTGACAGGAAGAAAGGTATAAAGTGAAATATTTTTGCAGCTTGGCATAAGACACGGCCTATTAAACATTTATGAGGTACGTACTCAGATGTATTAGAGATTGATTCCCCGATTATGAGGGTTCAGTTTTACCGCTGTATGAAAATGTTATTTGGATAGACTTGGTGGTTTTTGCAAAGTTCTCACAACTGGCCTAGCCTTTTAATTTGTGTACAAAAAAAAGCTGGGCCGGTAGTGTAAATGTGTACACGAAAGGTTATGATGTTGGAGTAATTTTTATTTTATTTATAGTATTCTTCTATGATGTCATCCATTCTAAACGATAAATCTATACTTGGCAATTCATTCGATCAAATGTATCCATTTTATACAGAAACACTTACTTTGTGCATTTGGTATTGTCTGTATTTTTGATTTTGTGACGTATATCAAAATAAACTGAAATGTCGACCAAGAAAGGAGGGAAATTTAGACCATATTGGAACCGATAAACCGATATATGACCAGTTTCAAAATGTAATAAGCCAATAACAGGTTAACGATTGACCGACAACGTAATAAGTTATTTATGTTGTCGACCTCGCGAGAAAAATCTGTGAAGATCCGAATCGAGAGAGTCCTTTCATAATGCAATAACTGCAGTCAATAATATAATAACAACATTAATCATGGTATATTTGTTGTATCAACACAATGTGGCTACTTTTTGATCCCTACTTTTGGGTTTGTGCAATATAGCAATATGCTAACTAGAAAAAAACACTTTTTCTAATGGCAATCAAATGGGAAATATGTCTCGATAAGAACGGGTCATTCCATGTGACATCAACAAATCCATTCTGTTCGACCATCTCAGATTTGCCTCAAATTTGGCTTGATTGTAGTTGATATCAATCGTTATTACGTTATCGGCTTATTACATTTTGAAACTGGTCAAATTTATTACGTTATCTGCTGTTACAACTTATTACATTATAGGCTGTTATGATGTTATCGGTTCCTGCAGGCCATGTCCACACGTACCTGGATATTTTTAGAAACTCATACATTTCTTTGTGTTTGTGCCTATTCTCCAAACGTATACGCATTTATGACGTCATTAATTGGACATTTTTATGAACTCTCTTTGAAGTGGAGATTTCCAAAAACGGCATGTAAACTGTGAGGTATGGACAGAAAAGCAGCATATTTATTTCTCTCTGGCAACATACGGTTTTATATACGTTTATAAAAATATCCGGGTATGTGTGGACATGGCCTTAGTCAGACAAAAAAAAATAGCTTTGCAATTTGAACAAACTGTATACAATTAAAATCAGGGCTAAACAAAATATAACCCTGAATGTCCGCATTGTGACACTAAGAAAGTTTAGTTCAAGTACTACTCTCTAAACTTTTGTACATTTGTGGCTGCACTGCCCCTCTTAGAATATTTGTCATCATATACAAACAACTAATTAGGATTTAAAGCAGCGCTCACCCTAAGACAACTCCATTTTAAGCGTTTCATTTTGGCAGTTTTGGCCCTTCCTCAAAGCGCCTGCCTTTATTAACTTCTATCACTTCTCACTTTTATGGATTGCGAGTAAATCATTACAGAGCACCTCCCTCTTCAGTCTGACATGTTTGTTGTTATGGCAGTTGACAACGTTCGCAGAGAAACGAGAAGACAATGCTAATAATCTCTGCATGTGATAATGGTGTATTGGAGAGTTTACATTTGAGACAATGGGTTCCCAGGTGTGAGGCAGAGGTCAGCTCAGCAGCCAGGGACCTGACAACTGGTATGCAACAGGCTCCAGGAATGTGCTGGTCATTATAAAGTGCTCACGGTTCACCTCCCTCACCTGTGACATGACTGGCCTGATTGTGTAAAATATAAGGAGCGGCTGTAGAAGCTCATGATGAGAGCCTCAAAGTATGGACCACTCAAGGGGATGTGATAAGGTACAGCAGTGTGCAAGACGCAGGTTTATTGGTGTGCCAACATACTCCAATGTACAAATAAATATTATTACTATGATATTTATTAAAGCAGTATTTATCAACTGGTGGCACGGGACCCAAAAGGGGGTGGGCCGCGGAATGATTCTCCAGTGAGCCTTTCCCTGGGAACCTTTTTCCCCAACTTGACTGAAGAAATATACAAACCCTACATTACACTGGCATCTTGTTAAGTTTTCTTAAATTAAGTTTATTAATTAATTTGAGTAATTTTGACTTACTAATAAGTCTGATTAGATGTTTTTCTAGTGCAAGTGCTTATTTTCCATAACTTATCTGCTCAAATCAAGAGCAAATATACTTATTTCATGAAAATTCTACTTTTTTCTAAATTTCTGAATTTTTTTGCAGTGTAGTCTGTTTAATTGATCATATTTTCAGCTTTATAGACTTTTATTATTTAATAATTATTTTAAAATAATTATGTGGAAAACACCATATTTTACATTGTAGGCAAAAATTCTTCAGTCTTCATCTGTACTCTGTACAGGAGTAAGAGGTCAACTCCTCCTACTGGTTTCGCCTTAAGAGACCCACAAACGTGCCAAGTCCCTCATTTGTTGACGAAGCTCTTTGGATAAAGAGCGAAGCGTCCTACACTCCAACTACCGAGTACAGATGAAGACTGAAGAGTCTTTACCTATGATGGACAAATCCTGTACGACTGAGAACCTACACAGATTGGTGTGATGGTGGTTCCCAATGCCGTACCAGTTGTGAACCACTGGAACCTCTGCCAAGGCACTAGTTCTGCCTCAAAGGCACAGTAGGTAGTGTCCAGGCTTGCATCAATTTATTTTTGTATCAGCCACTATCCCAACAAGAGAGCGTCACAGACATCAAGGATTATTGTCACATGCTCACTCTATTGAGACAAAAGTCCATTACATTTCTCATTTGTTAAAAATACTGTATTTTAATCGACAAACCAACACTGTTTGAATATATTTGGCATATTCAGAGTTTAGCTAAATTTACCTTACTATATTTATCTTTTTTTTCTTAGTTGCTACCCTTATAGTTATTTATTATAATTGCCAGTCTATGTTTCATGTTGCCCCATTTTACCCAAGAACATTCCTAGTTTGGCAATAAAACCTTCTTATTCTGATTTTTGTAAGGCATGGGGCCATGTGTATGTTAACACATTGAGTGCCAAAAATGATTTTTTTTTTTTTTTAATTTATTACGAATCTAGACACTGTAACATATGTGTGATTTTGGAAGCTCTGTGATGAACAGAACAGAAATAAATGATGAACAAACCTTGAGAAAAGTCATTGATTCTGTACATTTCGTCTGGACATTTTATCTGTATAGTAAAAATCTTTATAGTAAAAATATTGATTTTGAGGAAAACAGCCTCTTTTCATCTTAACTTTTCCCAGGAACCGAGGCACAGTTTTCACCCCCTGAGACCTTCGACTATCACCTTTCAAACCAGCCATAGTATGTGGCCATAGCCATAACATAGAATACACTGTGGTGCTACAAATATGATGAAAAATGGTCTGGATTACTGGCGCTCAATGTGTTAATACCTAACTAAGCCCCTCCCCCTCCTCCTCCTCCTGCAGCATCATGTACAACATAAACAGAATGGGCCTGAATTACTGTTGTCACGATACTGGAAAAAAAACTCGATACTCGATACCGATTTCGATACTATGGTGGATTATTGACAAAACTACCTTTTACACAGTGCAAAAAATAGATTTTAAATAATTCTGTATTTCAAATGTGTAATAATAATGTATGATAATGATGATGTTATGTTAGTCAAAATAGACGACTAAAGCAGCAAGCCTAGGTTTAGTGGAGATTTTCTCATTAACCTCTTAAACCCCAACAGGCCCAATTTGGGTCCTGGGGAAGAAAAGAGACAGAGAGAGAGAGGGGAAGGAGAGACCGAGAGAGGGGAGGGAGAGGTAGGAAGGAGAGAGAGAGAAAGAAGAGAGACAGATGAGAGGAAGGAGAGAGAGAGAAAGAACAGAGACAGAGAGAGAGGAAGGAGAGAGAGAGAAAGAAGAAAGACAGAGAGGAAGGAGAGAGAGAGAGAAAGAAAAGAGACAGACAGAGAGAAAGGAAAGAGACAAAGAGAGGGGAGGGAGAGGTAGGAAGGAGAGAGAGAGAAAGAAGAGAGACAGATGAGAGGAAGGAGAGAGAGAGAAAGAAGAGAGACAGAGAGAGAGGAAGGAGAGAGAGA
>OMNZ01094726.1:0-12448 GCA_900303255.1 Lesueurigobius sanzi
AGCTCCCTGATTGGACAAAGGCTTAGAGTGGAAATCCCAGGTGCAAAGATAGCATGATTCAAAGCAAAGTTTCAAAATAAAGAGTACTGAATAACAAATAAATAAAACCTTTTTGTTTTGAATAACTGTATTTTTGTGACCAAATATGTAAAAGAAACCCACATTTTAAATTTCATTGAGTTATTCCATTTTTGAATTTTTGTGCCAACCTGTGCCACATATGGCACAGTTGGATTTCGCCTGGATTTTTTTTCCATCAAAACCTCTGCAGTGTTTTTATTGATTGCTTTATTGACTAACCCAAGTGGCTCCAAGTCACTATAAGTGGTTACTTACAATTTATGCTGTTTATTTGCTTCTTTACCAGGAAAATTTTGAATAAATTCATTTTTAGAGTGTTTTTCATTTAGGCGGAATTTGTTTTTTGGGTCTTTCAACCTCATTTACTCTTATCCACTATTATTTACATGCAAATTTTCACATCTACAATATCCCCATGGACCCCCTTATCATTTGAGAGCAAAATTAGCATGTTAGCCCTTGTACAAGCCTTATAAAGCCATACAGAGTATGGGTATATCTTATTCGGAAAATGGGGAAAATACACCCAAAGAGTGGTAGTAACAGTACAACTTTTTACATTAACCTTGTGAAATTGGAGCACCCAAACCTGACTGCGCTGGTCTGGAAATGTCGGTCAGCACAAAAGAGGAATAAAGTCAAGGTCAAGTATTTTGTACAGAACAGAACAGAACAGAAATATCTGCCTTGCCAGTTATTGTGCTCTTAGACAAGAAACTTCACCCACTCTAGTCATCTGGCATCCAGCCTCTCACCATTGAGATGATAGTGGCAACCCTCAGTAGAAAGAGGGAAAAGCCTACATAATCATAAGAGATAAACAAACAATCATAAGAGATAATGCTTGAAACATCTGCTTTCAGTTCTGGTGCCGGCGCAGAGGTGATAAATGCACATCTGTGCCTTTTAAATAGATCCATTAGTGTTCAACAGGAGGCACTGACAGAGACCATTACATGAAGGAAACAGTGGTGGATGTGCCCAGGCCTGTCCTCTCCCCTCTGTGCGTTTCTCCAGCTTTGATTTCCTCCGTTGAAGGTTGTCATGACAATAGTGAGCAGTTTCCATGGAGAGGGGCTCAGGCCCGATGTCTTTGAGCTGAGGACATGGGGCGGCCATCTTGGCTCCTTATCGCTGCTGCAAACTGAAATTAGCATCATATTTACATATGTATTTTCAAAGCTAATTATTGCAACATAAAAATTGTCGACATCAAATATCAAACCACAGCCTGGTGCACCATATTCTCACCTGCCTTTTTAGAGTCTTAAGTCCAAGTTGAGCTCCAAGTCATTTACAAGTCGAACACAAGTCCATATGAAGTCCAAGTTCGTGCTTTGAATTTCAAGTCCTTTCGGGTCTTTGTAGGCGAATGTGAATGCATTCAGACTTTTATATTCAATCAATCAATCAGTGTTTGTAACATCCAATATCACAACAGGAGTCGTCCCAGAGGTCGGTGTCATATCTCTGTATTTTTGAGTCCTTAAACATGTATTTGATCTCTGTTGTGTGCAGTCATCTTCTTGGGGGCCAGGGGATCTTTGCTGGAGGGCTGGATTTAGCCCACAGGCAAAAAGAGGACATTGAGCTGACAACCATCAAACCAAAGTATATTACTAAGTTAACAAGACAAAAAATAACCTGAAAACTCTCTAAATGAATGTAATAAAATTGCCAAATAATATTAAAATATCAGTTGCCAGCAATTCCAACAAAACAGAATAAACATCTATTGATATCCATAAATTTCTACCCGTTTGTGATAAAAAGTCTGATAATCCTTGTTTAGATGATGAAATGTTTAAGATCCACTGCATTTTTGAAGAAGACAATCTGAGCATACATGAAATCATAATATGAACCCAAAGCCCAACGGTGCATGGTGTTTTTGTGGTCCATTACTTCAGTTTGTCGTATATGCTTCGTCCGCAGGGTCAGCTTTGATGGAGGCCAGTGGAATCACGTTCTTGGCGTTTAGGGCAATTTCCCCCTTTTCCCCCTGCCATTTCCATCACCGCAGCGGGCCAGAAGGGAGCGGAGCGTGAGTGCTGTACATTATACAGGCCCTGAGAGATTGGCCCCTCACTCAAAGATAATGCCTTTTACAGCAGAGGGGTTTGGTGGACAGACACAGAGCTGCTCCCCTGATCACCGCAGGCCATTGGGTACACGGCTCACGGCAGGAGTCATTATTTAGGCCTCTGTTTCGTCACGAGTCATGCCTCAAATTGGGGACAATGACAACGGGAGAGCGCTGATTCAGTGGGAGACCTGAATTGGAGACAAGTTTACGTTTTGATGAACTGAAAATGAAAACAGGCAAACATAATTGAATAATGGATACTCAAAGTCAGAAAATACATCAGATTTCAAAAGTATAGACAAATAGACACAGCTTTAATCAAGTCGAACTCTTCCTGATCCTGTAATGTATGTAGTAAGCCCAGTGTCTTACTGATAACTGCTCCATTTCAGCTGTTTTTAGCCTTTTCACATGGGCCCTCTGAAGTGCTCACGATTTCCTGTTTTGAACTGTACAGCAATACTCTTTTGTGGTTCTTCTGTTTCTTCAATTGTAATAACAAGTCTAGTACTTTAGTTCAACAGTGAGTTTGCAAAATGTATTTTCACATGCATGCGTTGCAAAATATGTACTCAATAAATGGGAACTGACAAAAAAAAGGAATTAAAAAAAGGGTTATGCTTGCTATTTGGAGTGCAATAAAAATAACACAATGGCACAAGTCCTAGCCCTGACAGCTATAGTGCTCCATTTCAATAGAAACTTGTTAGATACTCTCTTAAAGCAGGAGAAAAGCAACAAACAGGTGAAGATTAAAATTGATCCTGATGACTAATTAAATCCATCCATTACTGAGGGCGACTGAGACAGAAGGTTTAAAGCAATGAACAGAGCAGGACAATCTGCATTATGCTTTTCTGGCATTTAAAAAAAACAACATAATACAAAATAGACCCAGCCACTTTGTACTTTTTGACTATTTAAAAGTATTAACTTTAATTTACAGAGCACATTTTTCTTGAACAAACATATTTATCATTATTATGTGGGCCTTTACGTGAGATAATGTTTTTTTTTATGTATAAAATGTCCATGTGAGCTGGGTCTTGATGGTGCCTCTGTGTAGCTGAAACTATAAAATGAAAGCTGGACTGCCATTGAAATGTCCATGGCCTTTCACTGGCTAGTGTGTGGTCTCTGTAGTATTTAGCTAATGTAAAGGAATATAAAAGCTCTACAGTGTCCTCCGGGTGCTCCTGTTTCCCCCATCAACCCAAAACATTAGGTCAAATCGTCCTGCCAGGTGATTCTGACCTTTAGCCTGGCTCCACATCTGGAGATGCGTCCCTGGGAGCAGCGGCATCGAGGGATAGGTCAAATGCAGAGAACAGATTTCCCTACGGGGACAATAAAGCTCACCTTGACCTTAACATTCAAACTCCATATTGCAAAATGTCACTGTTCCATATTTTCTCTTATTACGACATTTTTTTCCCAGTAATTTCTGGCAAGAGATCTGCCAACTTTCCTGTATTCAATGAGCAATGAGGAACTGAAAATGGCAGATCGTTGAATAAAATACATAATAATAACTGGTCACTTTTTCACAATGATTACACCACAGAGACAATGTGGCTAAAAAGTCAGGTGGTCTTAAAATTACATTGGAAAAGACCTGTGGCTAAAACATTTAACCCAAAGACACAAAAAAAACAGGCTATTATGAACTCAAATGTGCCCAATCCCCCAAGAAACATTCTGGTATAAGCTCTGGTCCATACAGACGAGACAAAATTTAAAGAGCTTTTCATAATTGTGGACGCTAATTAGCAATGTGGCAACTCTGTGGCACAAAACATACACTGCAAAAATGACATTTAGTTGAAATGACTCAAATCAAGAATATTTTAATTTTTTTTAATTTAATCTTGAATTTGCTAAATCTGTCAGTGGAATAATTTGTCTTTTTAATAAAAAAAGCTTATTTCAAATAAATTGAGATTGATTATCTTAACTTAACCTTATTTCAGAAAAAATGTTTTTTCGCAGTGCACAATTTGATATTGTGTATTTAACTAAAACTGCATAAACCAGGTATTTTCAAGTATTTTGGTACTTTCTTTGATTTAAAATAATTGTGCGGTGGAAGTTAGCACATTACTAATTAATTAGCCACATTTCACACATCCTTCTGTTTCTATATTTACCTCGCCTGTATTGACTTGCCAATCTGGAGCAAGGTCAACACAGCAACATTAAAGTTAGAGCCAGTGTTATAGTGAGTGAACACCTCCCATGGTCCTTCCCTTAGTCATGCTGTGTTCTTCCAAGCGTAGTTTGTCCATTTTTGTAGGAGATCTTTTGAACAAAAAAAAAAAAAAATGTACATAATAAAAATAAAATATACCTCTCTCATGGCCCTGGTGGAGAAAACTAATTTTGTGGCCAGATCACATCTACAAACCAGCAATTTCTTATGGAGACCTTTCCAATCAATGCAGCGATCAATGCAACAGATAGAGCTAAAGTGATCTAGTCTCCCAATGTGAAACACCTTCCTCTTCCTCCTCATCCTCTCCCTCACTGTGGAGCCTTGATCCACCACCACTGATATTGAGAAGGAGAGAAAAACATGCAATGATTTCAAAATGTGAACACTAAACATCAACAACAACAACAACAACAACAACAACAACAACAACAACAACAACAACAACAACAACAACAACAACAACAACAACAACAACATTGTCCCTAAAGCAGCAGTGCTCTGTTCATTGGCCTCTGAGGGTCAATATATGTTCCCTGTCCCAAAGGAAATAGAGCAACAATGAAGAAGAGCAAGACATCAATGAAAAAAATTGACAACAGCTTCCTGCACCAAAGATGTCTCATAATCAATGACACTGATATACTTTTTGGGCCTTATATAATTTCCAAGTCATTGTTTACTGGAATGATCCATAGAAGCTCTGTGTCTGGGGCATTATGCTGCTGGTAGGGTCTCCCATGGCAAACAGGTCCTAGGTGACGGGTCAGACCAAGAGCGGTTCAGAAGCCCCTGATGAGACCATCAAGGACTGTTACGTCACCCAGAGGAGTGTCGTGAACCCACCACCTGCAGGAGGAGCCATAAGGGACTGGTGCAATGTGAACCGGGCAGCTTGGACTGCTGCCCCCGTGACCCGGCAACGGATGAGCGGAAGAAGATGGATGGATGTTTACTTATTTATTTATTTATTTTCAAAATAGAAAGAAAAACAACAACAAGCACTTCTGACCCCTTAGGCGAGTTAGACAGTGGCTGGATAGTTTGTGAAAGCTCTCAGTCGGGCATCATCCAGTGTCCACTGGTTTGAGTTGAGTCTTCAGAAGCTTCTTCTCACTCTTGACGTCTTGTGTTTTAACTACATCTAACTACAAGAGGCAGAAGAAGCTTCTAAAGATAGAAGCGATTTCCTCTCTTGTCAAAATCTTTACTAGGCAAGGCAAGGCAAATTTATTTACATAGCGCCATTTACCACACGCAACACAAAGTGCGTCACCAACAAGCACACATATTTAAAACACAAAAGTAGAAAATACATAATTTATCAAGTTAAGAACGTCAAACAACAAATCAAAAAGTCCCATTTCACATAAATGCAGATGCTAACAACAATGTTTTCAGCCTGGATTTGAAATCTCCAATATCCAGAGCAGATCTCAAGAGCTGAAGAAGTGTGTTCCATAAACAAGGAGCATAAAAACTAAAAGCTGCTTCACTCTGCTTTGCTCTAACTCTGGGGACCTGCAGTAATCCCACCCCTGATGACCTGGTTCATGGCCAATGATACCGAAAGATGCAGCAGTGTTATATAGAATAAAACCTCAGTTTAAATAGGTAATCTATGAGGCTTATGATAAGTTCTTGATGAACGCAGCCTTTCTCTCTCATGGAGAATGCTTGAATTGATTATGCAATAGTAATAATGGCTTACATTTGTATTTGCCTGTGCCTCAAGTTGCTCAATGTGCTGCACCGTAGTCATTATTCATTCACTCTATACTCGGTGGTGGCAAGCTCCTTTTGTAGCTACAGCTGCCATTGGACCACAACCACTCACAGAACAAGGACACAACGACAGTCTGCAGGGGCCAGTTTTCAAACTGCCAACCTTCCAGTCATGAGACAACCCATAGCTGTTATTGTTTTCAGCGGATGTTTAGGCAAACGGTGGGCAACAGCTGATGCATTGAGAAATATAGTGCTGTTTATAGATAGATAAATACTTTATTGATCCCAAGGGAAATTATGTGCAGTCTGTCGCTCACATTCACACAGAAAGTAGGCAGAATCAGATAAAAAGACAAAAACAATAAATAAATACAACACTAAAATGAAGTGGGCGTTAAGGCACCAAAGAGTAATGTTCAGACTGTCCCAGCTCTCATCTTCTGCTCCTCCTGAAGTGGCTGCATTGTACAGCCTGATGGCCCGAGGGGCAAATGAGTTCTTAAGTCCCTCAGTGGAGCACCTCCGTGAGAGAAACCTGGTGCTCACGGAGCTTCTCTGGACGGACCGGGTTCAGGGGGTGGCTCTGGTTGGACAGGACGGTCTTGGAGCGCGTCCTCTGCTTGACCACCTTCTCCACAGAGTCCACAGCCCAACCACAGAGCCTGCCTTCTTTATGAGCCACTGGATGTCCCTTGGTTATGTAAACCACAGATCTGATACAACGCCAGGGAAGCACTGTTTCTTAACAATGTTTTGCCCATCATAGAAGTATTATTTACTATTATTATTTATTTAAAATATTCATGTTGCCTACCAAAGCCTCGGACGTGACGACACCGCAATCGCTTGTACTCTATCTGAGAAATAGTCGCCCCAGTGCCAGTAGCAGTATTCCTAACACTTGTACACTACATATTTAATACAAATGAGTGCCAAAAGCTTCCACTGACGGTCAGTGGATGGACAGACAATGAATAAAACAAGTTTATAATAAAATTAAATGAATAAAACTTTGAAAAACAGTAATACAGTAAAAACAGTAACAGAAATGATCCCTGTATCTCCGTGCCCCTGTTACAAAATGCAGCAGAACAGATCTTGGTATGGAAGTGTTGACTCCAGGGCTCCTGCCAGGATCTGCCAGGGCTCAGTGTGAAAGCCTGTCTCCAGATGGGACCGCCTGCTGCCTCCTCTGTCACAGCTCATCATCGAGACATTTTTATCTTCCACAGATTGTTTAGAAAAGTTATGTTGTGTGTGTGTGTGTCAGTCAAGATACTATTGGGTATAAATATAACTGTATCCCACACATGTAGTAAAGTTTGCAAAAGTAACATGTTTTTCAGATTTAGTCTGATCAAATTACAAAACAAATACGAAATTCTTTCTTTTCTTTTTCTGATGCCCTTCCAGTCTGGCCAGTTCTCTCCATTTATTAGATTGTGGCTAAAGCAAACCGATTACTGTATGTATAAACGTTTGGACATTTTAAGTGGAATTTTTTTTTGGCCATACAGATCATAACAAAAAGTACAGTAAATATAGTTAAAATGTATATTTTCACCTAGCAGTAGAGCACAGCAGCATCATGGCGTCTTTCCTTTATATGGATGATGTCATGTCCGTATTGTATTATGCAATATTTCACAAAATCCATTTATTGTCACATCTTAGTAGCAGTGATCATATTATAGGCAAAGGTTTCAGTAATTCTTATATTCATATAGACATTTATTTATTGATTGATTTGGCAGTTTTGGTATTGGGTGCATTTATGTTGGGAGAAAGTCAAATAGCCAGCAAGATGAGTGAATTTCAGTTCCCTAATTTGGCTATTTTAGTGATGATTTGCATAGCCTTTGTCGGTGCGCAGGGATCGCTGTGCTCAAAGGGGAATCTGATTTGTGTAATGCTTTTCATATGACACAGGCCATCCAAAGTGCTTCACACAAGGAAGTGTTTGTAGCGACAGTTGCCCCTAGGGTTGACCGACAGAAACAAATATGCGCCAACAGACCACAGCAGTCTGCACCAGTCCAGATCAGGGGTATATTTTTTGCTTTTGTATCCCCCTTTATTCATTTTTTTTGTTTGATGTGTAGAAAATAATAACTAATACGAAACCATAATATCTGGATCATTATATTTAACATAAAAGAGTTGGCAATTAATGTGTGAAAAGTGAGATTGTGAAAAGTTAGACAGGTATAGTCTGGCCTATAGGCTACTTTGTATCAAGTTTGGCCTAGGGCAGTTTATCCCCTGAGGTTTACTCTGGCCTAGGCCAAACTATACTCGGGTTTAATCTGGACAG
This sequence comes from Lesueurigobius sanzi, assembly GCA_900303255.1. Taxonomy (NCBI): domain Eukaryota; kingdom Metazoa; phylum Chordata; class Actinopteri; order Gobiiformes; family Gobiidae; genus Lesueurigobius; species Lesueurigobius sanzi. The sequence goes on from OMNZ01094726.1 coordinate 8,419, forward strand.
GGGCTAATTTGGCCTGTTACACCGGGATTTGGGCCCTAAGATGTTCCAACCATGAGACGCCCGCTCTGCCGTCTGTGTCACCCCACTGTGGAGCTTGTTGAAAACTAAACCATTGCAAAAACTAACCTGAGGTGCTAAACCTGAGAAGCTACAGGGTTTCTTTCGGTCAGAAAGTAGGCAAAGATTATTCAGTCTTCATCTGTTCTCTGTAGTTTCAGTCACAAACTACATTCAAAAGATGCAGCATTCAATTTCATTTCATTACAATGCCATGTGAATCAAAATCCTTTTCTGAATCAATGCATTACAGTAAGTGAACAGCTCTGATGAAGAGCTCAGTGTTGAAACGCATTGGTGTTTTCTTTTAATATTTTGACCATGTTGGAATAAAGGACATTTATTTTTCCCACAACAGTGTGCCTCGGACAAGTTTTGACTGCTCTTACATCTTCACACTCGTTCACTTCATGCAAGTCGCCTCCTGCTGTGACAACACAGCAAGTGTTAAGTTCAAAAACAACAGAAGACAAACAAACATGGTGGCGATGGTGGCGCAGGTGGTAGAGAGGGTCGTCCTATGATCGAGACACTGTTGTTGTGTCCTTGGGCAAGACACTTCACCCACCTTGCCTGTGTGAATGTAGTGAGAGAGTGTATGTGTGGTGGTGGTCGGAACGGAAAAGACATAATAGTAATAATAATAATAATAATACATTTTATTTGTATTGCACTTTACATTTCAAAGAAATCTCAGAGTGCTAACATAAAGACAGATTATTGGCTCTGTAAAGCCTGTCTAAAAAATAGTCTTGAGTGAAACGTTTGTCTCAGAAAGATTCTGTCTGAAAAACCGGATGAACACATATCAATGGACTGTGGTACTGTATGTCGTAGCATAAGGGCAGAACCCAAAGCCGTTAGGGTTGAACAAGTCTTTTATTGTGAAAGATTTAATTTTAGAACAGAAACTTTATTGTTTATAACTGGAACTTGGCAGGGCACAGATGGAACTGTTGTGGCCATCATCTGTACATTCATTCTTCTGCCTTATCCAGGGCCAGGTCATGGAGGCAACAGTCTGAGCAGATGCCCAGATTTCCCGATCCACACAGAGGGGAACAGATGCAACTGTTGTTCTCAATGAGGTCTCCACCGAATTTTAGCAGTGCATTTTCATCAAGAACTGGGGAAGGGGAGGTGGAACTGCACAAACACCAAACCTATTCCATTTGACCAATTTACCACATTTGAATATCACACAATTGTTTTTAATAACCCTGGTTTCTACTTTTTAGACTTTTGCCGCTGCTTTGATCACTTTTAGGTTCTCCCAGTGTTTCCTCTGAGGGAGCCCTCGGTGTTCGGCTGTGGCTGCCTGAGTGCTGTCCTGGGCCCGGATGGAGGTGTGGTTTCTCTGCCTGACTTCCCCTGTGGTGTGCCCTGGCTCAGTGTTTAGTAGCTGTAACTGATGTGCTGCTCCTGACACAGACGCCTCATCAGATGGTGTTTTGGATGTGTATGTGTGAATGATGGTGTGTGTGACAATTGTCTGTTAAATGTACCTGTAAATATGTGGGGGGTAGGAGTTGGTGGGTATAAATGAATGATGTGTGTTTAATCTTTAAAGCATTTCAAGCTGTATTTATTATTTTGGGTCATTTGTAGCATGCGTAAAGAGCAGCTTGAGTGTCACACAAAATAAGTTACAGGACCTGTGAAAGGTGTAAATGTAAAGGTAATGTAGGTTGTCTCAGCACAGTTCCTCTTACTGTTAGTGACAAACCACTGGAACGTATTCACCCTGGCCTTATCCATGCTCAGTCAAATATGCTGGACAGTTTGCATAAGCAATTCAAATGACTTGATTAAGCCTAGGGACCTCAAAGTATTGCTCTATACTGAAAGAGAAGATTCTCCCATCACTCCTTGCCCTTGGTCGTGCAGTTTTCCAACATGACAATGATCCTAAACACACCTCTAAGGCCACTGTTGAATTTCTGAAGAAGAACAGGGTGAAAGTAGTTCAGAGGCCAAGGATGTCTCCTGATCTGAACCCAATCGAACGTCTATGGGGGGGATTCTGAAGAGACAAGTTGAGCAACACTCTCCATCCGTCATCCAGTCTATAAAACAGGTCATTGTTGAAGAAAGGAAAAAGATTAATGTTGCAAAATGCCACCAACTTGTTCATAGAAGACTTGGTGCTTTCATTAAAAAACATGGAGATCATACAAAGTACAAGGTATAGTAGTTTTTGTTGTGGATGTTTTCAAAGTTACTGTATATAAATAACCATATATTATTGCTGTGTCAACATTTTAGAGGGATTTTATGTACATTTGTTTTAAAATGTTACTTTTTAAAGGTGTACTCATTCATCCTATGCACTGTATATATTGTACATGTTGTGATTAACTGTCTTCTGTGAGTATTGCGGAAAGAGGTTATTGGGTACAGTGCAGTCTCAGCTTTGAAGTGTCAGAGGTCGCAGGAAGGAAGGAGGTGCACTACATGTTTTCTCACAATCTCTAAAAATAAACACTGAGCGAGGTACTGCGAGGTGACACAAGAGACAACTCCTGCTCAATGTCTTACTCGCAAAATGAACTATATCATGAAACAGGACAAAGTTTTAGGTATTTATATATTTTACCAGGAAATGATTGTGTTTTCAAGTCAAGGCTCAGATGATAGAGTGGGTCGTCTTGTAAGTGGAAGGTCTCTCGCAGATGGTTGGTTGTGTAACAGAATCAGAACTACTTTAACAAGGTGCATCACAAACTGAACAGCGGCTCTGAACAGCTAAGAAGATAAGTCATTTTAATTGAATGCAGTGTTGTGGCAGCAGAGGTGGACTGTGAGGACGGCCCGGACACACACTAGAGATTCACATTCAATTTAACACATTTAGAGACTATGAATAAAAGAGGTGTGATGTGAAATATCCCAGGATATTTGAACACATCACAGGTTATAAGAAAGTGATAGTCTGGATGCAGTGAAAGGCAGTAACGTATGTAAAACTTCAGTCTGGCAAATGTTTCAACTGTAGTATCCTTTATATTGAATTATAGTCGAGACAGCCAAAGCTTGGAATGTGTCCAAAAGTAGTGGAAGCAACAAATTCTCACTGATCCTGCTTTTGAGGTTTGATGTCTGCTGACCGTCTCCGAGCAAGAGTGATTATTGAAGGCATAATGCAATTGTAACGGATTAGCAGGGGGTCCAGTTCATGTCTGGCAGGTTATGTTATGGGGGCTTTTATATTCTCAAATCGTATGTTAGTCTAAACTGAACAAAAACATGTACAATCCTGGATCCTGGATTCACCTGAAACCAATAGATTTTGAATCTCAGTAATAAATAGCCTAATAATCAGGAGCCAGTGGTGTCACTCAATAGCCAATCACTCTCACATCTTCTGGACTTGTCCAAAACTATCGTCATTTTGGGACAATGTTTTTAAGTTTACGGAATATATCATGGCTTATGACATCCCCAAGGAACCCAAGATCTACCTGCTGGGTCTGATACCAAGGACTTGTTCCCAAAAAAAGACAGATATTTTATTCTGATCGCTACAAAGAAGGCTATAACAAGAAACTGGCTTAACAGCCTGATCATGGGATTGTCATCTTACATATCCTGTGCCAGGAAGAAATCCATTGATGTTCAGCTTGAACATCCTGAATTATTATTTATGAGTTATTCCATTAATGGATTTCTTCTCCTCTGCTGGCACAGGCATCAATGGATTTCTTCTTCTCTGTTGCCTGTGCCATCAGAGAAAAAGAAACCCATTGATGGAATTACTATAATAATTACTATAATTCAGGATGTTGATGTTTCAGTTGATCTCAGTCTTTGGGCATATCGTGTTGCTGAACCTAAAACTGACCAACTGCATCAAGCCCAGTCCTAGTTGCTTCATTAAATCCAGGTGGTGACTTTATTTCTGGCCAGGCAGTGTATTTTTCTGTAGTTGACCCATCATTCACCTCTATGGAGCAACTGCAGGCTGTCCAGTCCA
>OMNZ01094729.1:0-25939 GCA_900303255.1 Lesueurigobius sanzi
AACACAGAAAAATCTTTGCCTTAATGTGCTATGGATACAAGCTGCTGCATGGACTACTTCCACAGGCTCTGGGTTCCTTGTGTCCAACAATAAAAAGAACCACTATCCAAACACGAAACAAAACTCTCATCCAGCCTGACATAGTGTATCCCACCAGCCGAGCACTGGACCGCTCCCCGTTCTTGTTTGCGACGAAGCTTTTGAATAATGTGCCAGAGCTGTGGGATTGCTCCACATTGAACAGTTTCAAAAACAAGCTATGGAACACTGATAAAAAGAGGATCTTCAATATCATGTTTTAAAACTCTAGAGACCCAGCCGTCAATGCTTTCGGGCATGACGTTTTATACATTAAAGATGTTAAAAAAATAATAAAAAAAAGAAAATTCAGCACACAAAAATACAGTTGAGTCAAAATCGGGTCCTCATGAATAATTTTACATGAATCAGAAACTCAGAGCTAGCAGGCAGCAGCATTCATGTAGTTAGCAGTTAGCATTCTCTGTTATTTATGAACAAATATGGGCTGTTGAACCCGTATTTGGTCTCTATATCTTTTTAGGTAGAAAATGCATCCATAATTCAGCATTTTAAAGAAGTTGTGGTGAAACAGCATGTATTTTCCTCTTTGTTGTCCCCCCTGATTGCATCGTCCAACGTACTTACTGCTAACTCCTTGTGGCTGGATTAAAATGCATGATTTATGCCTTACATTTACAGTGCAGAGTAGCCCATTTTACTCATCGCCACAAATCACAATCGTAAGGTGGCGTGAAGAGCCCTGCCCAAGATCACAATGGCAAAATGCACCAGTCAGAGCTGGGATAACGCATCATGACTCACCTGAGTTTGCATGTTGATCTACAATTTCAGTGATACAGATTACAGGTATTTCAAAGCCTCTATCAAATCTGTAATGATTTATTTCAACTGGAAATTACTGCACTCGATGTAAACACAAAAAATATGATTATCTCCGCCATGAACCACCCACCTTCTCACACAGCATCTGTCTAGTACAGCCTTCTCATTTACAATCACACACAATTATAAAAGAAAAAGCAGTTCAGCACATTACGTAATTATGTGTGGGTGCACATTATGAACACATCGTTAGAGCTGCTTGAAGACTTATTTCTACAGAAGTCACCAGCCATGGTGGGACTTTACAAATGCTTTGTCTGAAAAACAATAATCCTGGTTATCTTTTGATCGAATAGACAGTTTGTTAGCACTAGGAGTAGACACCGTGAGGGCTTTGCATGAGACAGAAGACAGGTTGCCTCCTTAGTACTTGTCACACTTGTTGACACAGGAGAAACAGCGCCAGAGACCGTGACGGCCATAGTCTTCAATCATCCAACAGCCTGCTACACAATCACTGAGCCCTTTGTTGTGTTAGCATAACATGTGCTCCCAGATTTTAATATTGGGTGTGAGTATTTTCTCTGTACTAGTCACATGTATGCTGCTCGTGTGAAAATTGTCCATTGAGGATCCAGGTCGGATGAATGGCAGCTCTGGCCTCCACCGTGTTTGCCTGCCAGTGCTACTACAGTGTTTAACTACAGAGATTGTGCAAGACAGGGGAGAACTGGTCAGATTTAAGACTCTTTAAGCCTCACATTCAACTGTCAGCCCTGAGTGACTGACTGGCACTTGTCTGAATTCCTCGTGATTCACACAGTATGAAAAGAAGGAGGTAAAAATATGTCTCATTCAAAGAGAGGACATAGGCGTTACCTTTTATACCACCCACACAGACATTGTGACTAACTAACTATTGTCCTCCAGCCCCCACCCAGCAGTTAGCACCACATTGGAAGCTGTAAAGTGGGATTAATGTGTAACATGCTTTTTATACATTATCCATATATTCTCAACAATATATTGTGAGGGTTGGGCACACTTCGATACGTTAAGTGAGCTTGAGTTTAGTTTTTAAAATAAATATTATGAAATATTTATAGAGCTGCAACTAATTATTATTTGAATAATCTGTGGATTCTTTTAATTTGAATGTGAATGTGCAGTTTTCTTTTTCTTTTTTTTTCTTTATAAAGGTTGAATCCCATAAGCTAAAATATTTGCTGACAACATTTTTATTCATTTTCTTTGACTTTTTTTTAATAACCATATTCGGTTTGTTTTTTTTAAGAAAAAGTTCACAATTATTAGTTGTTGCAGCCCCATAACATTGCATACTACATACTACATTCATTAGCAAAAAAGGAACATATAGTTATTCATATAAATATTTATATTTACAATTTTTAACAAAAAACCACATCACATTTAAATATTTTTCATAATATTACATCACGTCATAATTGTAATTAGGGACGTCCAGATTGTAAAGTATTACAATCCCTGTAAGTACAAATTGTAATACTTTTATTGAGAATGTACCCAGAAAGTATAGTCTCTACTTTGGTAAAGAGTAACGGGGACTAATGGGGCAATAAAGAAATGAAATATTGGATTTATTTATCTTACTTGTTCTGTTTGCCTGTTTCACTGAAGTTAACTTTGTCTTTTTGAAGGAACACCTGCTGCCCACCCGCTTTCTTCTCACTCTGCTCCTGAGCAGCACTTGAGCCTCTGTAGTAAATTTACTTAAGTACTGCACTTAAGTAGAGTTTTTGTGAATATGTACTTTACCTGAGTTGACAACTTTTACACCACTACATTTGACAAACTAATATAATATTTCTACTCCACTACATTTCTAAAGTAGCTCTCGTTACTCGTTACTTACGGAGTGCAGACAAGTTGGTCGCATCATTTTTTTCTCCGATTTAATATCATTATCATGTCCACTCCCGAACAAATGGTGGCGCTGTGTAGATGTATAATTCAATGCCACTGACCACACAATGGTTTGTCCCTTAAGTTCTTTACTAATTTACTCTGAATATACTGTATCTGTTGTTTCTCTATTCTTTGGTCATTTATATCTGCTCGAGTTAAACCAGGATGAACTGAAGAGGAAAAGACTCGAACACTTCTTTAGAAGTCACAAATAGAAAAAAAAACTTGCTGAAACCATACCATGAGTCTGAGAGTGTGAGGCAGGAAAGCAAGAGGTCCGAGGCACACTGTATTAGAAAAATGTAGACTGAAAGTCCTTTATTGACGTGGACAAAGCTGACGCGTTTCGACTTACGTCTTCATCAGAGCTTTATAGTTCAAAAGAACCACCGGATGTCACCGCATTTTAAAAAGGCAGGTGAAGTCATGTCAGGTCACCTGACATGAACTTGCTTGATTACGACAAAGTTACAGAAAAAATTGCACAGATTAAGTATTTAACATTATACAATCTCTGTGGAAAAAGATTTATATACTGTATATATATATATATATATATATATATATATATATATGTATGTATGTATGTATGTATGTATGTATGTATGTATGCATGCATGCATGCATGCATGCATGCATGCATGCATACATATAGACTTTGAAATTTGAACCATGATGCATTATGTTTACAACAGAAAAAAAATCATTGTTACTGTGACAATAAACAATGATAAAAGGCCTTTTATCATTGTTTTTATCTGTACAGGTACTTTTACTCAAGTAATGAAATGAAGTACTACGCCCACCGCTGCTGTAGTTATACAATGCACTGTTTGCTCAGCTAAGCTAACGTTGCTAATGTTCAACAATGGGCTAATGACAACAAGAGCAAACTGCGCCCTCATTGATTTGTAACATTATTCATTAGATTTTAAATACTATATATATTATTATAAACACTGTTCAGGTTTTTGTAATTCCTTGTTTGAGCCCATATTTTGTCAGGTGTTTACCAGCTTCATAGCTTAAATTATTTGTATTTGTTTCGCTGTCATTAAACTTTCCGACCTGACAATTGAAAAACTACAACTCAGAGTCCTACCTCTGAGGACAAACAGAACACGGCATTAGTACAGCCACTTTTTGTGACAATGCAGTGACACTTGAGGTCTCTAGAGGCGCTAAACCAGAAGTTATACAGTGTTGCTTTAAGTTTTTAGGTTTGTGACTAAAATGTTTCTTTCCAAGTAGACCTAAATATTTTATGCTCACTATAAAAACTGCTAAAAAATATTATCAACTTGTTTTAAAATGCTAAACTCAATGATAAATCTTTGTAACTTCACATATCGCATCCAAAAGTAAATAGTCTTACTTTCTTCAAGAGTTTAATATTTCAGCTTAGAGTTTTTTGCCTTGTTCACCTTAAAAATCCTTGTCACGTGAGACGGAGCAGTGTGTCTGATTCCGAGCTGTTATTAAGGCCTGTAATTATTGCTCATGTTGTTTTCAGTAACTGAAATGGAGTAATACTGTAGTGGCTGTAATTATTTATGTATACATTTGTGTTTCAGCTGTTGGCAGCCAACCAACTCTTGCAGCAGGCACAACAGCCCTACAGCTACCTGATCGAGACGGTGAAACAACGTGAGGCTCAAATCAGCGCTTTGAAGGAGCATGTGGCGTCACTCGAGGACGATGTCAAGTATGAACACTAGGAGCAATGAAATTGACAAGCAATGACTGAACTTAAATGACACAGCTGGTACTTTTGGTCTGGCAGATTGTCATGCGTAGCAGAAATGGCATATTTTTATATAACGTATAATCAGGCAGAACCCCCGCACAGGTCGCACCATGTGCTAGACCTGCATGACTAAAAAACATTTCTTATGAGTATTGTGATAGCAATTAGACTTGCAATTATGTTTAGAAGCAATATTTAGTTATTACACATTTAAAACATGTCCTGGAGCATTAGCATTTGAGAGATTTGCAACTATTACAATTGTGACCTGTGTACATAATACTGGTGACCAAAATTAATACAATAGATATAATAATTGTGGGTCGTCAGTGGCTCAGATGGTAGAGTGGGTCATCTGATGATCTGATGGTCAGGGTTTGAATCCCAGCTCCGGAAATTCATGTGTCAGAAGCAGCCGTAAAAGACATAATTTGAAAACAGTCAAACTAAAGTATGGTACATTCCTACTTTCACAACAGGAAAACTACACGGGGAAGTGCAACATGTACCTAAGTTGTTCCCTCACTATCCCTCCTTGCTGAAGGGGGAAGAGTTGAACAGTCAATGGCGCTTAGTGCTGCACCATGGCATCCTGAGTCTCCCACTGAAGGTGCTCTTGTAGGAGAGCAGGGTTTCATGCAGGGGGTGAGAGTGGTGGCCCCTGATGCTGAGCAGCTTCTGTAACATCCCCCTCTCTGCCAATAACCCCTACTGGCTCCAGTCCCAGGACTGATCCAGCTTTCTTTCCGAGCTTATTCAGCCTGTTCATGGTCCGCAACTTTCAGTCCTTCTCCCCAGCACACCACTCCATAGAAGATGGCACTGGCTGCAACGGAGTGGTAGTACATCAGCAGTATGGTCCTACAGATGTGAAAGGACCAGAGTCTCCTCAATAAATACAGTCTGTTCTGTCCTTTTTTGAACAGAGCTTCCATGTTCAGGGGCCAATGGCACAGATTGGCAGCCCTGTTTCCGTCACAGCTGTGGCTACAATTGTAGCTTACCACCACTGAGTATGGAGTGAATGAACAGTGTTTCCAGTGTAGCGCTTTGAGAAACTTGTGACACAGGCTTGTAAAGCGAAATACAAGTGTCACCTATTATTATTATTATTATTATTATTATTATTATTATAAGAGCTTTTTCAATATTTTTGTATAAAGTTGGCCTTTAAATCACCATTAAATTTGATAAAAAGATATAGGGTTCAACATTGTACCAGAGAGTTATGCAACCAAAATAATGATCAAGTTCTATTCACTAAATTGTGCTTTGGAGGCAGAAGGAGATCTGATTGTGTGATGTCCAAATAAATGTGACCAGCGCAGTATGTTTCCTATAATAACATAAAGTACTCCATAGGCATCAGTTGGGTTTATCTAATGTTGACCTAAATCCCCCTGATTCCAACTCCTGCTTAACCTGAGAAATATTTGCACTGACACATGGCAGGTTTTCTCTTGCTACTCAGCATTCACCTGAGGCAAGCAAGACTGCTTTTAAAATGTCATATTTTCAAACTTTCTACGTGACTTACTGTAAAGTACATTACAGTCCAGATGCTTATCATGGGTACTGTGTAGTGTATCCTCTTTTGCACAAAATATTGACAAATTAATAATTGCACCAAAAAGTCATACCAGGTTATAAACTATGGAGTAAATAAGAGGTGGTTGCTAGCTGTAAACTTTTAAAGCTCTGATGCAATATTTACAGGATCACAATGAGCATCTGTGTCTCAGGTTATAAGACCTGTGGGTTTATAGTCTTTCTTGAATGCTGAATCTTGGTTGACAACACACCTGTTATTTTAAGATTTGCAAGCACATTTGCTTTAAGGAAGCCCACGACACGCTCCTGCTTGTGCTCTTGCTGCCTCGGGTACGGAGGCTATTACAGTACTGTGGGAGGAAGGAGTTACATGCACGTTACATACAGTTAAATACAGTTAAATACATTTTGACAAGTTAAAGGGGCATTATGCAACTTTTTAAATAAATAAATTCCTGATATTTGTGCATATTTCATCTTTTAGTGACCCAATGGCTGTGTGGGAGCAGCATGGCAGCTTTACTTTCCATCACAGTGGCCTCTATGACGCTCCAGGATCAAATGTTTTCAGGGTTTCTGGTCCGTTTCTATGAAACCTCTAAAAACAATTGATTCTGGAGCATAATTGAAGCCGTTGTGATGGAAATTAAAGGCTCTATGCTGCTCCCACACAGCCACTGGGTCACTAAAAGATGAAATATGTACAAATATCAGGAATTTATTTTTCACTTAAAAAGTTGCATAATGCCCCTTTAATTAATTGTTTTTATTTTAAAGTTATGTAAGCCATTTGTGCTTTTCGAGTCCTCTGTGGCTCTGAATATAAACAAGATAATTAAACCTACCTGTGAGAGCAAAAGTGCTCACCAACCATTTCTGTTCCACATAACAAATCTACTGACCAAAAAATGTGTTTTATTTTCCCTTTGGAGTTTTGTAAAATGTAGTGCAGTGTAACATTAATCAAGTTAGTTTATGCTGTGCTCTTCTTTCAGTTCTCTAAGGAAAGAACGGTGTGCCTTGCAACAGGTGAAAAACAACATGGCTGCTGACCTGGAAAGACTCCTCAACCACCGTGAGGTACATGTGCTTGTGTTGGCAGAGAGCTGCTGCCCTCAGTTTCTGTTCCATTGTTAAGTATTATAGTTTCTGTGATTAATGCACTCTAACCGACCCAGTCTGTTGGACTGTATAATGGTAAGAAGCTGGTCAATCCAGCAGAACCAGAACGGAGTATTAAAAGATGAATTAGAAAAACCAACATGTTGAAGCATATGTCCACACTTTAATGTGAATTCTTTCTGTTTGTATAACTTGTACACACAGTCTTTAGCTTTAGTCTTTTTACAGTTTTTTTTATATCCACATTAGATTATTGCGCATGTGTTGCAGTGTTTCCCTGAAGACTTTGTGTGCATGAGTCCCAAAGCCAGCCGCTTGCTGTATGAAGTATGTGCGCTGTCACAGACAGCTGTTGCTCAACCTGGCTGGTTGAGATGCCGCGTGTGTGTGTGTGTGTGTGTGTGTGTGTGTGTGTGTGTGTGTGTGTGTGTGTGTGTGACATGCCGGGGCTCATGTCCTCAGGGCTGATAAATAGAACCGTGAAATGGCCCAGAGTCCTCGGCCTGCTGCCACCTCGACACTGCCTTGTGGAGCTCATCGGGGCTTTCTTGAGCTGAACTTGAGGGGTTTAGCAATGTAGATTTTCTGGCTTTCATGTTAATTTGTTTTTCTAATTTTCTAAGTATGTGATCCACAGACTGTTGACTCAGCAGAGTTTATGATGAGTTTATGTGGCTTATCTTGAACACGTTTCTGTAGGAGTTGGCTGTAATGAAGCAGGTCCTCATCAGTATGCAGTCTGGACAAAAAGAGGAGTTAAACATGTTGAGAGAGGACATCAGAGGTTCAGGGAGAGAGATGCACCGGGCCAAGGGCTTAAGCAAGACAGAGGACGAGTCGCCCCACAAACCCAAACCCACTGTATTTGTAAGTGTCTGTCTCAACTACACCCTCATGAGTCACAGCACTTGAACCTGCCTCCACCAAGTTTAGACAAACACTGCTTGGCAGGACATTCAGTGCACTTTGATAAATCGTTTTTTATTGTTCTCTTTACTGGCTGCATGATATTAGTTTCTATTGGAACCAACATGTTAAACAAAAAACATTGAACAAAACAAAAAAACATAACGCTGACATTTATCAGACCTTTTTAAAAATCATTGTTTTTAATCATTCATTTACTTTTGTGATTCCAGACCAAGAAAGAAGCCCCTGGATGGTATGCAAAAGCAAAGCAAAAACCTAAATGATCAATTCAGTGTATTGTTTATAGTAAGTTTTTTATATTTTATATTGCTTTTTGAACTTAAATTAATTTTGAGATGATAAAGTGAGAAAAAGAAAAGTTTACTTGATGAGTGAGTCATTATTGTAACTTTTATTACATATTGTTATGTGGTAATGTTGGTCCAAAACTGGTCACTACTTTTCACAAGGTACTTCACTTAAAAACTGTCCAAAATTCCTGTTTCTTGGCAGTTTCCTCTTTTATTAGGTCTGTCTATCATTAGACTCATCTTTTCCAGATTTTCTGTACACTTGTGCCTGCGGACAAATGCTTGCAAGCATCGGACTTTTATTTGCACAAGTCAAAACTCCTTCGCCTCTAATCGGATAGTTGCCACATCCTAATTACTGTATTTCACACCAGATTTTTATTGATGTCATATTAAATTATCATTTGAGTGCCAGTGAGTCAGTGTAGTTTTGTTGAAAAAAGCTAAACAATATCTGAAATTATATGAATGCAAATATTATTATCAACTACTAAATCTCAAAAATTAAGAGAAGAGAAAAGGTTTAAGGCCCTAATAAAAGTTTGAATTTAACATCCAACCATAATAAACAACGAAGTCCAAAGATTGAGAGTGGGCCACTGTAGCAGAAGGTTTATGAAATAGTGCAATATGATTAATGCAGTTTAAAAAAAAATAATAATACTTTTATCATTTGACTAAATGCATAATTGATAGAGTTGTCTAAATTTGCATTACACCTTCAAGACAAAACTAAAATGAAAAGGAATTATTTAAATAAAATTGACAGCATTTGATTGTGAATTTAAATTAATCTTTCAATCCAGTGGATCTGAAGAAAGGTATTTTGACCTGATGTAGGCTACAATATCATTTATGGATCATTGGATAGTGTGTTTTTCTTGGCCACGTCCATTTTCAGCTGTATGGTAATAGAAAAGGAATCCTACTGTGACATTTTACACACCACTGAGTTCACAGTGCAAAAAAAACATGTTCATTTGCTGAATTTATGTTTAGCTAATAACTAGTCTCCAAAAGCATTAGGGAACATTTGGGTGATGGCTATGGGAGATTTGTTTACTATGCATGAGAGATGTGCTTTCATTACCAAATAAATATTTTGTTTGTAAATAATTAAAGGAATGGAATACGTGCACAATGATGCCTAGGTTTTATATTATTTTAACCTGCGCTGCATCTGTGTTGCGGATTCCGTGAATTACGCACACTTTACGGCACCATTAATGTATTTAGATGGCGCTTAGGGCGGTGGCCGGTGAATGAATGATCAAAGGTTTTTTAAAGATTCAGGAGGCGGTGCATGTGCTGTATTTACACTGGGCCGCCCCGCCCTGCAACATGACATAGAAAACTGAGGAGCCAGTGGAGGATGAAACAAGTGGAAGGAGATGTAGCAGACAGCCACACGCGCACGACTCGTCTTCCAACATACACCTCGTGCACCGTAGCATCCACACTTCCCCCCCTGCTCTCTGGGGCTCATTTGTGCTGCGTCGGAGCTTCATGGCCGCGACACTGACTATGAACGGCGGCGGGCAGGAGGAGCCCTTCTACACGCTGCAAAAGTCTGGTCTCCTGGGGGGGTTTGCTCTGGAGGACTCCGCAATGTTCGGCTTGGACACCAAGATCCCGGATACGAACAAGAGTGGCCAGAACGACTACTCGCAGGTAAGCCCTTTTGGAAATTAGTCCCGCATCAGCACGAGTGATGGAACACAGTGTATTTCATTGAATGGGCGTGGCAGACGTGCTTGTTTGGGACTAGCAATTATTCAGTTTAGATTGGGCTATATGTTTAATTGCATGGAGCAATCGTGGTCATGGATGTTGGCAGTGGCAGGCTGGCGGTGCAGACTGTAAGCGCATTCTTCACCGCGTGTTTGCGCCCTCCGGCCAGTTGCTCCAGCAGTTGTTGGGCTCTTCTTGGCGTCCGATCTGACTATCATACCACGCTGACAGCAACTGACTCCGCAGCCCCCGGATTCAAAGCTCCCTCCTAGCTCAGTAGTCCAGGCAGAAATCTTGTCAAGCCTAAGAGGAGGGAGGTCTAAACAGCTGTTGGGATCAGGAGGCTAGAAATAGCAATCGTCCCCTCACTACTACTGCTGCTGCTGCTGCTGCTGCTGCTGAGCTGCTGCAGACGGGATCATGGGTGTTTCCCCAGTGCCTTATGTAGCTCTGCCGGCCTCTGCTTGCGGACTAAAAAAAACTTACGCTTTCTTCTTCACCTTTCATGTTTCCATATCTAAAACAATAGCATTTTTAATTTTTTTAATTTGTTGTTGTTGTTGTTGTCAATTTGGACCCCCATTACACCAGTCTAACACATTATCTGACTATGTGTCAGAGGTTTGCTGATTAAATCCAATATGGTTAATGTTGTCTTGCTTCTAGCTTGGGTTTGAGCTCTGCCTCACAGCCAGAGAGGGAATGTGGCAGGGACTTCTTGATGACTACTTGATACATGTTTGTGCGGTGACAGGGTCAAACCTTTATCTCTCAATAAAGTCACAGACCAGTTGCCCATGTGCTTAAGAGGGGGGAAAAATAACGGCTTGTTTTCATCCACAGACAAAGTGTGAACTGGACCGGTATCTGTCGTCTCTTCAGTCCTCAGGAGACGGTCAGCAAAAGTCCAACCGAGAGCCAGCGTCTGTGATGGAGCAGTTCTTCAGTGATGATCAGACAGGAGCTCCTTACACCCTCAACATGAATCTGTATCTTCAGGATGTGGCCTATTTGAGGATGGGCTTGTGTCAGCAGGTGCGGCTGCCTCAGGACCAAAGCCACTCCACTGTGCCCCAAATCAAAACTGAGTCCTCAGCCCAGTGCTTCTCCCCCCTCCCTCCACAATGCCCCAGTGCCCCCAGTAACTGCAGCCCAGGACATGTTGGCAGTGGGATGACTATGGACATGTCAGGTTTACCAGACTTTAGTGTTTTTAACAACACTCGAAATGTATGTTCAGTCCCAGAAGTGTTTGTCAAACAAGAAATGCCCTCTCAGTTTGAACAACATGCGCTCCATGACAGCTCTTTGTTTCAGCTCCTAAACTCTGGCCTGGAGCATCACCACGGAAATGTTATGGATCACCATCATTCACAGATGCCCTCTGGTCCATCACCCATCCATACTCCTTACCACGATCTCTCAGTGACATCTTCACCCCAAGACCTAACTGCGAAGCCTGCTTATTGTGGCCTTAACAATGGCTCATACACACGACCTGGTGCCCAGACACACACCCGCTTCCTCCCACAGCAGCAGCCATACCTACCACCCTCACCCCCCAACTCCGAGCCGGGCAGTCCTGACAGGCAGAAGGAGCTGCTCCACACTCTGTCTCCCCCTCCATCATACGCTGCCACCATCGCCTCTAAGATGGCAAGGAGCAGCCCCGGCCTGGGCCACAGCCCCGGTGCTAACCTACCCCCGCCTCATCACACTCCTGCCCCTGGGCCAGCAGCATCAGGACTCCCTCATGCACCGCAAACGACTGGAGCTCCCTGTCAGACCACAATGCCTGTCCGATACAACCGCAGGAACAACCCTGATTTAGAGAAAAGGCGGATTCACCACTGTGATTACCCAGGTAACTATAAAACTGCTCTGGGTGCACTTCAGATCAGTTCAATCTGAAAGAGATTACTGGAACTAATTTAATCTCCTGTGAAGATTATTTACACAGTATGGCCTCACTTATTGGTTTATGAAAAAAGTTCATCATTCACCATCAGTGATTTAAGTAGGCATAATGCAGAACATTGGATATGAGTCTACATTGTGCCTTGTACATCTGAATCAGATCAATGAAGGTTTCACAGATTAGGAATTTTCTTCGGTGTTCTCATGCAACATGAAACATAAACTTTGTAATAATGATGAATAATAAACTATGGGGGAAAAAAGAATATAAAAAATTATAGAACTATAAGGCATGCATAAAAATAGAATAAGATAGAAAAATCTAATAAGAATAGTAATTTAAAACAATACGAGACAGCAGCATAAATGGTGAATTACAGATTAGCAGCAAATGTGAGTGTGGGCAGTGCAAATGGATCTTCTTCTACATGGAATCAGTCAACAGTTAGTTTGTAATAAACTTATATCATGTCACTTGGCTGACTCCTGTGTTTTTGGAAACTACGTTCTTTTGATTTTCCTCCAAACGGTGAGTCATGATGCGTGCCACACGTGTGGAAGCAGGCGGTACAAGATGGGTTAGCCAGATTCTTTTTTTTTCATGGCAATGGTTTTAAGTCTCTGCCTTATAATTAAATGTCCGCTCGGCGAGATGCACTGATATGCACCTTAGATGACACCTATACCAGCTCCTCTGTGCTGTGTTTTATAGACACACTTTATGTAAGTGTGTGGGTGGATGTGTTTGTGTTAATTAGATAGACCTGTATGTCAGCCCAAGCTTAAATACTTATTAGATGAATTTAACCTGATTGTGACCACAAAGCCAACTGGCAGCGGAGACACTTTTCGCCCCAAGCCATTTGATCTGTCTTTCCCACACACATTTGCAAACAGGCTTGCTTGAATTTGCATGCTCTGAAGCAAATTAAAGGGTTTATTTTGTAAAGCTCTGTGAAAACCTAATACTAAATCTACTATTTAGCTATATGATGTGCAGCTACTTGTAGGATGTGTAATGTCAACTAGCCCGCAGCAGCGTGTAAAATAGGATTTAGTGGAGCCTCTTCCGACATGACTGCACTTGCCAACATTAACATGCAGTATGTGACCATTCATCCTCACATATTATATTTAAAATGTCAACTTAATTGTTCAGAATATGTGGGAGATCACTTTCCTAGTGCAAATAGTATCTCCAAATCACCTCTGTTCTTCATTAGCTCACATTTCTAACATTCCACAACTCTGTGTCTTAGTAAATTCCAATCTTGCGAATACGGTAGTTTATAGTACTTGTATTCAAACTCTTGTTGTTTATCTGTGTCTTCAGGCTGCAAGAAGGTTTACACCAAGTCATCCCATCTGAAAGCCCATCTCAGGACTCACACGGGTAAGACGTTTTTCCAACTAACCTCGCTTTTTAAAATGAACTCGTCAAGAACTGCCCGCTGCCCGGGAGACTTGTCCCTCCGTATCCGCACGGGCACAGTGTTGCTAGGCAGAGTGTTGTGTTCTTGGCGTGTGTGTGTAAATGTATCCTACCTCATTCCCATCCTCTGCCCAATATACTATTCCATTAAAACAGGTGGAAGTGACACACTTCTGCCATGACTCTCCGAGCATGTGGTCAGTGTTGGACTGTGGTGCCATCTCACTTGGGACAGAAGATAACACTTTCCACATTGATGTTGAAATATTAATGATTCTTTTCAGACTCCAGTTGTGCACTATTATAATTATTACAACGTTTATCTTATCCGTCTTTATATTTCTTTCAATTAAAAAAAAAAATGCATTTGAACAGTTTGTGTTTGATAAACCAACTGTTAAAATGACGGGTTCCAGCTCAGAACAGCTAACACAACAAATGACATTGTCTCTGCGTCTTTTGACAACCGTCTACTTGATGTTTTCACTTAGAAGTGTGCTTAGGACAGCGTTGTGGGTGTGCGTGCCTAGAATCTATCTATTGAAAACATGACATGCCAATTACAACTGGCGTCATTCATGCTGCAGGCTGATTGTGGTTACTGCAGTTATTACAGACCGCACGACGAGAACACGACATGTTAAGCGTCTAGAGATGTGTGTGGCACAGACTTAAATCTAGTTTTCTTTCTCTTGCATAGTTCCTTCTTCTCTGTTCTGTGCCCCCACCTCAAGTCTCGGCCCACGTCCTGCTCTTTCGTCTATCTTTGTCTGCTTCTATCTTTCTCATATTGAGCTGCTCAGATGCACACACAGACACGTCCGCACACACCTGTCAGTAATCTGTGTGAGATGATTCCTAATGCATTTGCGCCCCGGTGGGAGTTCCCACTCTAATCTCCATCAACATCCATTACCCTGATTATTTGTGTGTGTCTCGGCGAGCGCGTGCCCCGCACCGCTTTGAGTGTGTTGTAAAAAACAAGCGCTCCTCCCTCTCACTCCTCAGTCTTGGTCATTTCTCCGTGTTGTGTGGTTTTTATTTTGTTTCTAATTGGAAATAAAGAAAACCTGAGCATTTTACAAAGCCCTATTGGATTTTTACAAGTACTGGTATATGAGAAGCATTGCATTACTTCACAATACAACACTGTGGCATGCTTGCATAGATCAACTATGACATACCGCCTTTGCTCTGCCCGATCCCGGCAGACCTCGGAAGCTTAGCAGGGTATGGCCTGCTCAGTGCTTGGATGGGAGACCGCCGGGGAAATGCCAGGAAGCCTGGGTGAATGTAGTGTGAATGTAGTGGGCCGATGGCGCAGATTGGCTGTGGCTACAATTATATAAACTATATAAAACCAATGCATTATTATTATTATTATTATTATATCCTTCAATACTTTCAAATTGTTTAATTTTATTACTTGTATTGGTTTGAAATTGTGTATAATTTAAAATGTTGCTCTATATACTGTTGGCTAGGGAGAGAGAGATGTAATTTCTATTCTCTATATGCAAAGCACATATATGTCTATATGTGCTTTGCATGTGACGAACTTAGCTACCTTTGACTTGCGGTGTTGCGATACTTTGACTTTTTTACCCATCTAAGGGATCAAATAGCAAAATGTTAATAACATTGTGTTTGGGGGTATTTTAATTGGCCAATAACACAGTGCACAGAACAGTGGTTGACAAAACAAACAAGAGCTTTTCGCTGGAGCTGCAAATTACTGAGATGACCAAAACATTTTTCTTCAACAGAAACTTGGAGAACATAAGATGGATTGACATGATTGGCAGGTTGTCCGTGGGAACCTGAGTGCAGTGTGCTGCATATGCACAGGTTGGATGCCTGTGACTCCCTTATGACTCTGTTGTTAAAGGACTGGATGTTTCAGATAAGCCTGTTTTCCCAGTTCCTCCACCCAAATGGATGAATCATTGTTAACTCTGGGAATCTATGAGGGTTTTAATAATGACCTGCTGCTCATCAGAAGCATTTATCTTATTGTTTCTGTCATGAGACACGTTCAACTGAGCAGAACGCTGCTGTTCTTTAAGACAAGAGTCTCACTGTGTTTGTGTTTCCTGTGTTGCAGGTGAGAAGCCGTACAGGTGCACGTGGGACAGCTGTGACTGGCGCTTCGCTCGCTCAGATGAATTGACGCGGCATTACAGAAAACACACCGGCGCCAAACCGTTCCAATGTGCTGTGTGCTCGCGCTCCTTCTCCCGATCGGACCATCTCGCTCTCCACATGAAGAGGCACCAGAACTAGTGCTGTTTGAGTACATACACCGAGTTACTGACAACACTGCCCCGGTGCTGCGCTCATGTCCTAAACACTAGAACTGTGCTGATCTTAACCCAAAAGGAAGGTTAGCAACTTTGATAATTGGCCAGATTGACTAGTCTCTTAATTCTGAGGTAGATTTGCTTTTGCAATACTACCAGAAAGTCAAAACAAACTGTATGGCCAAATGTCTTTAGACTGTTTTTATGACTGGAATGAAAGCACTTAACATATTTTGTACAATTTAATTTTGATCAGGCGTTTTATTTTTTATATAAAAAGAAAAAACTTTACTTTATGAGACTAGCCAAACCAAATCTTTGTTTACGTTCAGGTTTGCTTGTTAGTTTTTACTGTTTTTTTTTTTTTTTTTTTAAATAACTGGATCATTCAGATATATTTTTTCTTTTCTTTGGTTTGCACTAAAATCTGTAATTGCATAAACCTTCATGGATGTGTCTCCTTCACCACTGAATAATCACAACCACAACCGGACTGAATTTCTAGAGAGCACTTAAAGCACCCATTGTACAAAATAAATCACAGTAGTCTGGTATTAAAAATTGAAGGCATTGATACTCCGGAGAGCGGGAGAGACGGGGATGGGGAACCAGAGCAGGGAGAGAACAGAGTGGGAAAGATTTTTAGATTTTTAGATGGATCTGAGGAAGAGTGAGAAGCGAGAGGAAGGGAGGTGGTTGCTAAAGAGCAGCAATTAGAGATTAATTATTTAGTTTGTCTTTCGATGGATGTCCAGGGGCAGGGAAAACATCACTGTTAACTATATTTGAATTGATACCAAGTGATCAGTCTCCAAATCTAGTAGCGGATTGTTCAAGTCGTCATTTGTACAGGTTAAGACTAATGTGGGAAGTCTGAAATTGCGAGTAACAGGCTGGCTCATTTATCCCAGTATGCTACTTGTAATGTCGGTTTGACAAAGCCTTAGCGGTGGCCATTTTGAATGTTTCTGTTTAAATGAATACTTCACATTGGTTTTGATGCCTCTCTACGGCGCGTGCCCTCCTGCACTGTGATTGGTCGAGCCAGAATTCAATGGTGGGAAATTCAATCTACCGGACTTTCTTGAGAGTAGGTTAGGATAACATCTTGTACTGGGCAATATTATGATGAAAGCAGATTGGGCAAGACATAATTGCTGTAAATTTTAAAAGCTGGAAGTGTTAGATGTGGAAAGATGGCGGCAGTCGTGTGTAAAATGATAGCGGCTCTTCAGTTTCAATCTGGAGTAGATGTAGGGGGGAAAAGGGGGACTACGGTAAAGCAAAAGCACTTATGTAGGTCTGAATTATTTTTGTTTTAAACCAAAGTTCAATCTCCTGAATCAAGGACTTTTAAGTGCCTCCTGTGTTTCTGTTGAGTGGTAGCAGAGCGAAGAGGGCGATGAACGTGAGGTGCTAAAGTGGTGGCTTTAGGTTGTTTTTATTCATACTAGTACAAACTTTTGTACAATGTTTTGACATTTCATTTCTCATAAATGATTAAACTGGCTGTCTTGTCTGTGTCTACTCGTATTGGGTTCCTGTGTAGGCCAATCAGAACTGGATAACTGATTGTGTATTTGAGTCCCCATTTTAAAACTGTAAACTGTACTTGTTTCTTCACTGCAGGTAGTATAAAGACATTGTCGCACTGTAATGTATCATGATAAATCTGATTATTTATTTGATAGTGTAGATGTGGGGTTGCATCAGAAACACTGTCTTTCTCCCCAGCAAAAAAAATGCCTTAATGTAAATATATGCACTGTAAATACTATTAATTTTGTTCGAGCTCTTTTGTTATTTGATTTTGTAAACAAAAGGGCGTAAGTGAAAACAGCCCTGCATCCAAAAATTTGAGCCCTATTTTGTCTTTTTCTTGTCAAAATATTTTGATGCTGTTGTTTTATATTGTCCTTAGAGCAAGTTATTTTGTAGATTCTTCTCTTCTTCCATGGTAAACGTTCCAAAGACAAAAGTTGTTTTTCATCAACTGAGTGAATTCAATCCTAATAAAGTCAATTGACACTTTTTACACGTGGTTTGTATTTTTAACCAACATGCAGATTTTTTATGTCTTGTGCTAAACCAAAGGCATGTAATGAATTTATAATAGGCCTGTAGCTAATATGTTTACAGAAGTAACAATCTGTTGATGAGTAGACAATGGTGGCTCCTCATAGCCAAAAACAGACTGAAGACAGTTTTTTTTTGTGTGACAATATGCATTTTCATCAATAATTAGATGAATACAAGTACATTGTTCTGATAGACCTATGTAAATACTTAGCCAAAAGTGGCATTTCACTCTACAATTGTATTTGATACTCTTTTTGTAATAGTCGTCATAGTCTCTAAATCTGAGTGAACCACTGTAACCAAGCCAAAGTCATATTGCATTATTATTTTTTCCAATCATGAATTAATTCCATGTGAGTAGGTCTTGCTATTGATTTTAAACATTGATATTAATATCAGCAAGTGTTGGATACCGGCCACAGCAGCGAGGCAGATACCGATATCGGCAGAAAATGTTCATATCGGACCATCCCAAATGGGACTGATGCAACGCAGCTGACATCTATGGTAACGCAGGACAGTCTGCGCCATACTGGAGGGCAGCAGGCAGCTCTTTATGGACTTACAGCAGGCAGACACTGAGCAATATCTAAAAGTTCAAAATGACATAGTTTAAACTAATTCCTCACCATTTCCACATGTACAGAAGGTTTCAGACATTTACATGTCATCTTTCAGTAGACAGAAAACTTTCATTCCATTTGACTGTTAGATCTGTCAGCCGCCGCTGTATTTGTGGTTGTAATCCCTGTTGTCTCTGTGACAGTAAAAAAGTGAGGAAGTCATGATTACTGAGCGTTTAGTAGCTTTCTGAGTTCAGTTCAGGTTTATTTTCACATTGTTAGCATTAAGTTATCCAATATGGCGGCGGTTGTTGTTTGTGCCATGACACATAAAAAATCAGGGTTCCCACTCTGTACTTGAAATTATTTTCCAGGTCATTTCCAGGATTTTCCATGACATTTAAAAGTGCAAAAATACATAAAAACATCGTGATTACGTATTTCGTGGTCCTCTCCGTCCTCCTCACTCATCAGCGCCCCCTCTGTATATGATCTAATAATGCAGTCCATGGCTTTGTGGGCCTGGAGAGATTCGAACTCAGACATGTAGAGCATAGGTTTTCTTGGGAACATGGTAAAATGGGGGGTTCGGGGTACCCCCTCTGGGAAAATGTAGCAACAAAAAAAAAATGTCTGTGTTCTGTGAGCAAAGTATCGCTTACATTTATTTTAAACAAAAAAATAGCAAAGGGAGGAGGAATATTTTCAAGGACAACTTGTGTTTTTCCTGGACATTTGACATTTTTTCTCATTTTCCATGTGTTATCCAGACTAGAAAATGGGCAAGTCATTTTCCAGGTTTTCCAGGTAGAGTGGGAACCCTGAAAAATATGTATTCACTGTATGCAAAATGCTGCTGTGTCATATTTTTTAAACTTAGCTGCTCCCTTGTCAGTGCTTGCCGTAGTAGTGACCCTTTTGATTTTTATTGTGGATGCCCTTCCATCCTGTTGCATATGAGGATGGACATGACAGTAAGTGCTCACACTGGAAAAACAAACCTACAAGTAAAAGTTTTTTTGAAAGAACATAATTTGAGCTTGATTTGAGCAGATTACCGTATTTTCCGGACTATAAATCACTCCGGAGTAGAAGTCACACCAGCCAAAAAATGCATAATGAAGAAGAAAAAAAAACATATATTAAAAACATATATAAGTCACACTGGACTATAAGCATATCGCATTTTTTGGGGAAATTTATTTTACAAAATCTGAGACCAAGAACAGACATTTCATCTTGAAAGGCAAGTTTTAATAATAGCAATAGAATAGAGAGCAACAGGCTGAACAGATGTATGCTAACTTAACACACTGATGGTTATTCAGCTACACAAAGCATAAACAACAAACTGAATAGGTGTCTGGTGCGTTAATAACATGTTAATTAATATATAAGTCACACCTGAGTATAAGTCACAGGACCAGCCAAACAATGAGAAAAAGTGTGACTTATAGTCCGGAAAATACGGTAGTCAAATTATCTTCCAATGGAGTACCCTAAGTCTTTTTCTAGTTAGAGTAAGAAAATACATCTTATTACCCCTAAAATAAGCATATTTCTTATTGCACTTAAAAATGAGGAAATAAATGTCAATAAATGGATAAATAAATGGAATATTATTCCATTCAAACACAGATTTACTTAAATTAAGGTTAAATATTTGTAAATCCAGAAATGATATGACTTTTGGTAGAGCAGGCAGGATGTGATGGTTCCGAGACACATAACTACCAAGGTATTACATCCCATGCCAGCCAGTAAGATATTATTTTATACACAGTGATCTTGACAATCACGTTCATTCAACTGATCTGCCCGTAAAGAAGCTGTGAGAGCACATTTTAAAATAGTTGAATTACAGAGAATATGAGATGAACGGCACAGTATTGCTTGGTTAAAACCTCAGTTTATTCACCTGTGAGTGTCCCGCCAAGTTCAAGTCCTGCACCACATTAATTCCAGATGTCAGGTAATGTTGAGTGAAGGTATCAGCGCTGACAACGGCTGGGAAGAGGGAGAAACAAATTCAGACAATCTACTACAATAAACTATTTAAGTATTTCTAAACACATCTTCAAATACTTCCTTATTTTTCTTATGGATTTGAATATTATGTATGTTGTTTTAGTGTAGGATTTTACATGTATCTCAAAGAGAAAAAGCTCAACGCGGTTCTCAGGACATTTAGGTGATTAGATGAATCAGTGTTGAGCGTTGGAGAGATGCTAGGGGGCTTTGAGCTCCCATCCGGGACCTGCAAATAACCTGCAGCCCCCTCGCTGCTCAACAAACACTGCTCCTTTGATATGTCGGTGAGACACAATGAACAAGAAAATAAATCTGACCATCACAGTGGGACCAGCGGGGAATCCCAGAGCGGAGCAGTGGACAGTCAGACACACACACACCATATGGTCCTGGTTTAAGTCATAAGTGTGACCCATGCTCCCGGCTGTAATCCACCTCAGATGTCAGGACAAGAAGGAGGTAGAGAGTGAAACGCAGAACAATCTAAACAAGAGAATCTCCAGAGAGGCTTAATCAACCACTTCCGCCCTCCTACAACTCTCCTCACGTTGTCCTCCTCCACTTTTCTCATTTAGTTTAGCTTTCTCCTACTTTGTCTTTGTCTTTGGGTGGACCGTATCCCCCTCTTTCCCTTCTGTTGGAGTGGATTGTATGAATGTCCAGAGGCGCTGCAGCTCCAAAGGTCAGAGTGGAGTCTGTTCTCATAACCTGGTCCAATCTCCAATGTTCTTGTCTTTTTCTTTCATTCCTTTTATCTTCATCACTGATCATTAAGCCTAGTCTCTAAACTCGAAGAAGGCCACTTGAGAGAGGACAATTATCAAATACTAAAGTCTGCAAATACACTGTCTACATAGAGTCTTATGTTATAAAACCAGCTGACTCTGTACAAGCATGTTCTTCTTCAAATGCATGTGAGAAGCAGTTTATATTTGTTTTCTCTCACAAGTTGATGCTCTTGGATAAGTTTCCAATTTGCACAGTGAAAAGTCTAACCAAAATCGCAATCTTTGTTGGAAAAAGTTACAGTTAGCATTTTATTTTTTCCCAAAATTGAGCAGCACAGTTCTGGTTTTTGTGATCTACGGTATGTCTTTGTCATCTTTATGTGAAAAGATCAAAAAGCACCTTGTATTTTTCAGTTCTAAAATCATCTCACAACAATCAGCCACCTGTGATTAGGCAGTGACATCGCAGTGAAAGTGGGACAAGTCATGTGATGTGGTGGGACATACATGAGAAATTTAAACTTAAGATTACAGGAAGATCCGCATTGAGTCCTTTGCTATTTTGGCCCAAAATCACACATACAGATAGAAATAGGATACAAAATATTCTAATCCAGAAAGTTAGGACCCAACATTGTACATTGTATGCCAACTTAATTGCGTAAAACGACACACAAATACTGATACAAATACATTTCCGTCAAAACAGGCTCCTGAATGTGCTTTGGACCAAACTTTTTGTGTTTTCCATGGCATAAAAAGATCAAAGCCAACTGGAAACAATGATTTTCAAAGACATTTGGCACAATTCCTTTAAATACCCCCGTGGAAAGACTGGTGAATCGTTTGTCATTCTCTATGTGAATCTAACTTTATTGAAAAAGTGGGACATTATCTAAACAGGTGGGACGGGTGGGACAAAGGGTTGGCCGTGCACAGTGGAACCAAAAGAGGGACAGGTGGTCATGGCAAACAACTTACTACGATGTTCTTGCAGAAGGCAGAGATACTTTATATTAACTTCTATCACGTACCCCTTCATTCTTCTATTTGCTCCCTTATCTCTATCCAAACACACTGATTTCTTGGAAAGGATCTCACAGGCCTGTTGCGCTCCCGAGTCGCAACGAGTGGGAGCTACTGGTTCATGTTTTGGATTGACTAATTTAATGTCACACATCTGGATCGAGACGGCTGCCGCTTAACCCTGTGCGGCGCTGCGTTGGTGTGATTCCCAGTTTTGCCTTTGTCTCTCCCTCTCCTCCGTTCTGTGTATGCATGTGTGTAGGTGTATAATGTTTCCACATCTCCCTCTCTGTCTCTCTGTCTCTCTCTCTCTCTCTCTCGCTCTGTCTCTCTCTTGGAAAAGACCACCCACTCAGAAGACCAATAGAAGGACCGCGGGGAGCCCAGAGACACATACACACGCTCATGTCCAAGTGCTGCTTCCAAAGTCAACCTGATCTCCTCCGTCTTCTCAGAATAGAACATGTTGTTATCAAAGATCCAATAGATAGAACAATGGTTGACAATCGGGGCATATCGAATGCAGAAGGCTGCAGATAAGTGGTTTTGGTCATGGAGTATGAGGCGAGTCTCCCATTAGTTTGACTGTTAAGAGATTAGCTATTTATTATCTCCATGTTCTTTCAATGATGCTATGAGGCAATCTTTCAGGAGCAATGTGCGACTCCCTGCCCCATCTGCAGATCTTAAGCTGGGTTTGGTCTGGAGAATTAGCCTATTGTGCATCATATATCTAAAAAAAACCACCTCCCAACTCAGGGAGAACATGCAAACTCCACACAGAAAGACCCCGAACGGTTTGGAAATTGATCCCAGGAGCTTCCCATGCAAATGAGTCAACCAACGTTCTGCCTTTATCGCTTTCATATCTCACAGTCATCGCTGCTTATTCAAAGTCTATAAGCACATATAATAAGGCATTCATCAACAAGTGCTGGAAGCTTGGTAGAATGTAGATGGGCAAGCTGTCACATCCGTCACTCTGAAGTGCAGCTTGTCATTCACCCAGTTCAGCATTAACCTCAGCCCAATCTGGATCCCGGCCAGAAACGCTGACATTTATTGTGTCTGCACAGCTGATTAATGGCTAATTTAGGCCAGCCTTACTTTAAAGGGTTGACTTTCACAAACGTTTCTGGACAAGAACAAAGTAAGTGACACCGGCTTCATCGGAGGACAGGTACAAATGGCTGATTTGTGGAGAGGCGTCCTGCTGTGACCATTACTCACCGAGTTGGCACAAAATCTGTCGGACAATGATTTTGCCCTAATTCCGTTTTTACGCAGTACTTTGTGCGAGAGTTGCCCCCGTCACAAAGGACTTTATTTTCAGTCAGTAAATGGTTTGAACTATAAGCAATGTTGTTTGTAAAACTAAATTAGCCATTAGCTGTTTTACGGGATTATCTCTGACAGATCTGCGCTCAAACTGACAGATCTCATAAAGTAAATGATATACAGTATAGTGAGAACTCTCCCACAGGTGCGTAAAGTATATAGACTGTTACACTCAGTATGACAATTGCACAATTCTTTACAAATTTTACTAAGCCATAACACAAAATTAAATTAAATTAAATTAAAAAGTACAAAGGAAAAGAAGAATCAAAGCTGACAGTTTTACTGTATGTGGCATAATTACAAACTCCAGTCTACTTTACTTTTATGGTACAATTGTATGAGATACTTAAAATAATCAATACAATCTCTCCTGTTTGGCACTAGACTTTAGAACCATTTGATCACATATAAATGTTGTGGGTGGTTTGGCTCAATTACTGAGCTAAACCTTCCAGTCAATTCATTGCAAAGCAACTATTATTGCTTTATTTGTCAAGCTGTTTCCACAGAACACAGTGACTAATGGCAAAGCAATGACACAGCCTCCAGAACAAATACTGGCCATGTAAAAGTTTGATATGAGTTTCCTTTACAGTAATATTTACTCCAGCTGGGGCAGAGAAATGATTTGTGGTCATGTATAGAGGGTGGAGTCCTCCTCTGCATGGTCAAGTAAGAAAAAAAAAATCCATTAGCTTCATATCAGTAACATATCTTTGCACTTGCTAACAGTGGCTAACACCCTGAGTGGGCCGAGGCCATAGAGGAGAAACAAGAAAAGCCCTTTCTCTTCACACTCCAGTCGCAGCTTTCATTCATACTTATCAGGAAGTGCACTCTATAGTAGTAGTATACGTGTATGTAAACTTCATCTCAGCTAAATGTTGACCTTGTGAGTCTTGCATTGTTATGAACACCCTCCCTAACCAAACACTCATTTCTTTCCCTTTATGTTTCCACATGTTTTCTGCAGTACAAGTAAAAAGTACAAGTACAATACATTTTACGATGAATATTTTTACTTTTACGTCACTGCATTTCAGAGCCTGTATCTGTACTTTCTACTCCACTACATTTTTAAATTGGGTTAAAAGTAAAAGAATTTTATTTTCAAAGTGACCTCTCTGTGATAAACTGGTTTAGTCCCAGTTTAGACCTGGTATAGTCCTGGTTAAGACCTAGTTTAGTCCTGGTTTAGTCCCAGTTTAAACCTGGTTTAGCCCCAGTTTAGACCTGGTATAGTCTTGGTTAAGACCTAGTTTAGTCCTGGTTTAGTCCTGATTCAGACCTAGTTTAGTCCTGATTTAGACCTGGTGTAGTTCTGATTTAGACCTGGTGTAGTTCTGATTTAGACATAGTTTAGTCCTGATTTAGACCTGGTTTAGTCCTGATTTAGACCTGGTGTAGTTCTGATTTAGACCTAGTTTAGTCCTGGTTTAGACCTGGTTTAGTCCTGATTTAGACCTAGTTTAGTCCTGATTTAGACCTGGTGTAGTCCTGATTTAGACCTGGGTTTAGTCCTTGATTTCAGTGTCTTCTTTAGTCTGATTTACTTCATGGTTTAGTCCTGGTTTAATCCCGATTCAGTCAGTGATATTGTCTGATTTAGACCTGGTGTAGTCCTGGTTTAGTCCTGGGTTTAGACCTGTTTTTGTCCCAGTTTAGACCCGGTTTAGACCTGTTTTAGTCCCGGTTTAGACCTGGTTTAGTCCCAGTTTAGACCTGGTTTAGTCCCAGTTTAGACCTGGTTTAGTCCCAGTTTAGACCTGGTTTAGACCTGTTTTAGTCCCAGTTTAGACCCGGTTTAGACCTGTTTTAGTCCCAGTTTAGACCCGGTTTAGACCTGTTTTAGTCCCAGTTTAGACCCGGTTTAGACCTGTTTTAGTCCCAGTTTAGACCCGGTTTAGACCTGTTTTAGTCCCAGTTTAGACCCAGTTTAGACCTGGTTTAGTCCCAGTTTAGACCTGGTTTAGTCCCAGTTTAGACCTGGTTTAGTCCTGCTTTAGATCTGGCTTAGTCCTGCTTTAGACCTGGCTTAGTCCTGCTTTAGACCTGGCTTAGTCCTGATTTAGACCTGGTTTAGTCCCGGTTTAGACCTGGTTTAGACCCGGCTTAGTCCTGCTTTAGACCCGGCTTAGTCCTGCTTTAGACCTGGCTTAGTCCTGCTTTAGACCTGGCTTAGTCCTGCTTTAGACCTGGCTTAGTCCTGCTTTAGACCTGGTTTAGTCCTGATTTAGTCCTGGTTTAGTCCTGGTTTAGTCCCGGTTTAGTCCTGGTTTAGTCCCGGTTTAAACCTGGTTTAGACCCGGTTTAGTCCAGGTTTAAACCTGGTTTAGTCTT
>OMNZ01094733.1:0-32474 GCA_900303255.1 Lesueurigobius sanzi
ACCACTGATTACAATAGAACAAATCTGGTTAAGATATTTTATAATAATTATTTTTTTATATTATTGTAAAGAGACTTTATGGACACCCTGTAGTTTTGATGGTTTGCAAAAATATCACTTGAACATCGTTATCGATATTTTGAATCACTTTGACTTGACTACTAAATACAATCTACCTGTGGAAGATTTTTACTTGTATTTCAAGTAAAGTAAGATAAATCCTCTAAATTTAAGTACAGTGAGATATTTAATCTTATTTTAGGTGCAATGAGATGTTTAAGGTGAACTTTATTGTCCCCGTAGGGAACTTTGTCCTCTGTATTTGACCCATCCTTCGATGCCGCTGGGTTAATCCGCGAGGAGCAGTGGGTGACCGCTTTGCAGCGCCCAGGGGCCCATCTCCAGATCTTGAGCCAGGCTAATGGTCAGAATCACCTGGCCGGAGGATTTTACCTATTGTTCATGTTTTGGGTTTGTGTAGGTTCTCAGTCGTACTTTTCTCGGTTGTTACGGGTTGTTTTTTTTGTTTTTTCTATTCCTGTACAAAATACCTACTAATTATTTCACTAATACGCTCAAATCAAGGTTAATTAGTGTTATTTAAAGAAAATGTAAGATACTTTAGGATTAGTTTTTGCAGTGTGGACTAGCAGGCTCCCATGCGTGCTATACTGAAGTGTCATGGTTACGGCTGTCCGCGAGACTCGCACATCATTTGCTTTTCCCACCAGCGGGATCGAGCCCTGTCCGGGACCTCTTGATTTGCTTTCCCATCTCTTGTCTTGTCTTTGTCACAGACACAAAGGCATTGCTACATTTTTTGTCTGTATATGAACGCAACAGGAAATACCAGCCCGTGGCCCGTCCCATTGGGTATCCCCTCGATCTATTGGGAACACTCTTGTGTGGAGGATAATGAGTCAACTTGTGTGCCCTGGCTAGCCCTGCTGAAAACCTCAAACTGGGATATTCTCTGGGACATCACTGTTGGTATAATTGCAGCAGAAAGAGAGCGAGAGAGAGCGAGCCTGCAAGACAAGGATGTGGGTTAAAGTTCAGCTTGTAATTAAGGCCAATGTTGTGGCTTGGGCTGCTATATCTGCCCCCTCTTCTCCCAGCGTGTTCGGATAGCACCCCATAATATCCCGTATATGCCCCACTTTGATTTCATAATGAGCTTCTCAGAGACTACAGTCGGCTAATTAAAGCCAAACAAAACTCCCTGTCTGAAAGCCAGTGGGGAATAGCACGGGAAGAAAAAAAGTGCAACAGCGGCAGTAATGTCCTTTGTAATTCATCTTTAGATGGGAATACCCACTTAAATGTGAACATGGGGGGACATTATTTTGGAAAAAAGGGGCTCCGCGCAGACGGGCGATACATTTTAGGCCAATTTAGGGAGCGAACTAAAACGGCAATGGCTTTTGAAAGGAGTGTGGTAGGTCTGAAATATACACATCTTTAAAATGAATGAAGCAGTAGCGTGTAGTTACTCCCCAAAAAATATATTTCCTTCCTATAATTCCCATGTGAATATTGAAATGGTATTAAGTGTACCATCTACTGTATGTGTAGATTCTAGATTTTTAATTTAAAAGGCTTACTACCTAATTACAATTTTTCTATATATTGCAATTACATTTACAAGAGTCGTAGTTCAAAATCAAGATTCAGTTCTTTATGCATGTTTTTTTTTTCCATTTCTTCTCAAGTTCAGAAACATGAGAGCGAAACCTGAAATACTGTACGAATCACATGGATTTCAGAATTTGTTTCATAGCGGTATGACATGACAAATCCCAATAAAGACAGATTATTCCAACAGTTCTCAAACGTTTCACACCAAGTACAACCTCATAAAACATTTAGCCTTCCACCAGGCCAAGATGAAGGTAAAATCAGAGCTAAACTGGGTCTAAAAAGGACCTAAATTGGATTAAAATATGTCTAAACTAGGCGTAAAGCAGAATAACACCTCTGATGTGTAAAAGCGTACATTAAATGACCTCTAATTGAAATGAATAGTCTAATATTGCAGGGAGTACCACCTGAAGAAACCCACGTATAACCAGTTTGAGAACTACTGGAGCTCTCTGCTCTCTCCGGAGCACAATATATCACCCACATAATGGAATAAACAATGTGATTAAATTGTGTTTGTGATTCGATAACAATGGATTGTGGAACCCTCTCGACAGCCCACATTTATCTTCAATTTGATCTTATAGGCTCTGTATAATAATGTAGGCTTATTTGAAGTATTTGATTGTATTATGGCTACCACATGCACAATATATAGTGCAAGTGCAGGTCTATTTTTTTTCTGTACACTGCAAAAAGTGATGAAAAATAAAGCTGGACACACACTACAGGATTTTTAGCCAGATTTTTAGTCTTAGGGAGGAGTGGCTCAATAAAAACTTTCTCTCATGGCATAATCTGTCGTGAGACATGTCTGTCCTTAAGTGTGTGTGGTCTGTGCACAGATTTTTTTGTCTCAAAAGATTTAAAATCCTGTAGTGTGTGGCCACCTTAAGTCTAATTTTCTTGATATAAGTATATTTGCCCCCTAAGTTGAATTATCTGCCAATCAATGGAACACGTATTGGCATTTTTATTGGCATTGACATTGACATAAAGGAAAAGGTCTTATTCCATTGGCAGATCATTTTACTTGACAAGTCAGAATCACTCCAAGGCCAAGGTCAAATACTGAATTCCAGACTTATCAAGTTATACATTTTTGCAGTGTCCAAAACAGTATGGCTTCTCCAGAACGTCCAAACTTGAGCCCTCCGAAAGCAAAAGTCAAGCCTCAGCTCGGGCTTTGACATGTCCTTCCTCACGCTGCTGTTGACAAGCCGTGCGTCACTCTCACCACCGGTCAGTCCCCATCTTCGTCTGTGGAGTGTCATCCGCTGACCGCTCACACTGGGATGACAGAGGAGGGTTTTGGTCAGGACATTCATTACCTGTGTGAATGCCCCTGTGTCAGCAGCGGCCCCAAACAGACACCGTAGGACACAGAGCCCTTCAGCCAGACGCAGCTATAATGCAATCGCTGGAAACAACAACCCCAGCCGCTGGAACAATGGGCAGCCGGCTTCACATTGGAAAATTAAATGAGTGATCAATAGGAAGCTTTCAGAGAGATGGATTGCTAATTAGACTGCGATGTAAAAAGCCTGACGTCGTTTATTTATTTTTTCATCTTTTCTTGACTTTTAATGACAATTGGATTGAAGTTCGAGCGAGCGTGCAGTCCAGACAGTTTGCCAAATGTTGTTATCAGGGGAAAAAGACTGAAACCTGGCCAGAAGTTCTAAAAGAAATTAAATAAATGCTTGAGTTGAGTAGTATTAGTTTCAAAATAATACTGACTGTTGATGTTTCAGACATTTTGAGCAAAAAGGCCTTTTTGAAGACATTTTAAGTAATATGAAAGATCCTACTCAAATGTGCACAAATCTGTTGTTATTTTTGTGTTTATTAATAATTGGCTTGTTGCACGATGTGGCTGCGCTAGTTACTCTGATTTGAAGTTGTGAGCGTAATTACTTCCTAGTCCAAAAAAGTTAATTTGGTCTTCTATTGTAAATATTTTTAATGATCCCCGCAATAGTGTGCGTGGATCGGGAAGTCTGGCCGTCTCTGCTCAGACTCTTGTCTCCGCGACCCGACTCCGGATAAAGCGGAAGAAAATGAATGGATAGTTGCAAAATAAACCAAAATGCGCAAAGCTTCAACCAATTTAGATACAAGTGTGTAGAAGAGTTTGTTTGTTTGGGACAGTGCATGTTACTGAACACACATGAGGAACCATGCATGTAAACACGCCACTCCGGATTGTAGCTTTGGGCTAATTTCCATCCATTGTCCCACACTAATTCATCCATCCTGAACTATCCTGATCTATTGTACATGTTTTTAGTGGTAGGAGAAACCGGATCACCCTGAAGAAACCTACGCAGACACAGGGCGAACATGCAAACTCCACACAGAAAGGCCCCATTGGTCCCGGGAATCGAATCCAGGACCTTCTAGCTGTGAAGCACGAGCGCTAACTGCTGTGCCACCGTGTGTTCAAAAAGAAAGTAAACAAAGGTTATTAGTGAGGTTAAGGGTGAAACCCAATTATTTTGGGATCTCAGATGATTATTAGCTTTGATAAGGACATTTTTGCTAATACATATAGCTGTATTGATTTTAAGTTGCAGTTATATTTTTCAATAGAATGCCAAACGATTTCCAATTCAATAAAAGCCTCAAGTTAAACAGTTCCCAAATGAATTTACATATAACATTGCTTTATATTCAAGGTCATGTTCCCGCAGCCAGCCCAGTGCACTTTTATTTTGAAACGCCTCAGTGAAATTGCTTAACCGTGCCAGGTCTTGTAAAAACCTAAATTAATTCCTACATCGAATAATTGCCTTTTAAATGTCCAGACAGTCCCAAGTACCATTACAGCCTGTCCAATAAATGAAAGCATGTCCGAAAAGTCGAAAACCTTTTCAATTTCTCCTAATAGAGCATTTCCAGCAGCGAGCGAGACTGTGAAGTTAGAAACAATTTTGATGCAGAGAATGCTATACCCCTTAAGGCTCATAAATATTCAAATGTGCGTCAGCAACAAGCAGAAGCAGCATTTGTGTGTTTACAAAACAGCTCTGTCTCCCATGGGAGTGCAGTTCGCTTCGACGGAACATGAAACGCGATCGCCACTAAATCACCCTCACTACTCTTGACACACGGTGCTTCTTTTATTGTCTCCATTATTCATTGTCTCAAATGTGTAGATAAGAGACTAAGAATGGGGGGACTCTGCAACTTAACTTGATTTTATTTCATTACAGCAACCATAATTGACGTTATCTTGTTCTCTCATCAACAAAAACATACCTGGAATTGTGTTTTGTTTCAGTAATTAGTCGAGCTCCGAGTCTCTCCTTCAATAAAAATGGTTCAGATCTCTACAAAGACTACAAAGCGTCTCCACTTTTGAAAGTCCACACAGTGTACCGTAAATAAACATTCTGAGCTTTTAAGCATTCAGTATTTCACAAAAAGCAGCTAATTTATCTGTTAGCATCATTTCGGTAACAGCAACGCTAACGCCATGTGATTGATGCTAAATTCTCACTGTTAGAGAGAGTATGGGACATGTATATCCATCATTTTGGCTGACATAACAATAAATAACAGTGTTTGTATTGTTTTTGTAAGCCTTAATGCATGGAATCGCTAAAGGTTTGAGGAGGAGGGATGGTCAGGTGCAGCTTTAGCTTCATGTGTGTGAGCATTTTGAATTTGCGAGAGCCTATCGGTGTTGACCTTGGCGGAGCGGTTATGTGATCTGGCAGCCTCTTTATTCCGGCCGATCCCATTGATTTTCATTGAACGGCTTTGATCCCACATGAAATGGAGAACTGCTTGACCTTGCTGGTGTTTGCTCTCCTGTCACCGGCTCTAACGCATGCAACCCCTGCCGTACCAGACTGGTCTATCATTTATAACCGCACGGACATCAAAGCGTGGGGTAACTTTTATCTGTTTGGCTACAAATATCCACTGGCCTTTGCAGGAGCATGAGGTACTGAAAATCTAACAAGACGTATTCAACAAAATGAACTGTTGAAGACTGTTGTACTGGGTAGTTTTAGTGTTTTAAAGCCTCTTAGGTGATGCGAAATGTCTGAAACTGCCTAGAACAGATGATGGTTGAAGAACTTGTGTCTACAATGGAAAACTGTATGACTTGGAGCTTACACAAACACATTTTTACGTCAACCGCCATATGCTGTACTTTCCACTGGTCCTGTTTACAGCCAACACATTTTATTGCTACTACTAGTAATGTAGCATGAATAGGTTGCGTTCACGTTTTATAATTGTATTTCAGTTGGAGGGCATGGGCCAGTACAACTCTATGGGAGAGAAACAGTTTGAAGTATTTGAAAGTGATTGGATTCACAAACCTGTCATATTATTCTTATGGCTGAAAGTCCTTTCTACTGGCCAACCTCATGCACATGTTTTTGAATATTGTCATCACTTTTGGACACCTTTGTGAGAAAATAATTAAACTTTAGTTCATATGGGCTGACAGAGAAGACATTGAACTTTGTGACAGTTTTTGTTTCATGAGGATTGGCCCAGGAATTACAGAGAAACTAGCAATAAACTAAGACTAGAAATCAGCATTGTGACACTTACGACCATGGAATTTCCAGCTGCCCTCCACCTCAATTTTTAACTGTAGGCTCTTTAGATTGTTGTGATGTCACATGAATGCCACCTATTTCAAAAGTCAGATATACCATAAATTACATTCATCCATTCCTTCCGACCATGAACCGTATTACGTTTGTAGCCATTGTTCCCCAAAACATCTCACACAATGGTGTTCCCAAATAGATCCAAGGGACTAAAAAAGGATGTCTGAGATGCTCCCATCCGGTGCTAAGCCGACAGGGAAGTGACACCAGGGCCAAGTAACGCCGCCGCTATAAATAAGAGAAGCTTCATCTCCCGGTTTAGGGCACCCCACTCCAATAAACCAGGGCTGCTGTGACTGTTCAAAAGGCCAGCGGTGACGCGCAGTAGGACCGAGGAGAATAGGTTGAGAGCGCTGAATCATCGCGCACATTTAGGGCCCGACGTGGAGCGAGTTAAATCTGGTTCAAGTGGCTTCCCATTAAAGATGAAATGGGAGCTTTAAAGGTCTCTCCGTGGAAGTGCGCTGAGTGACGTGTTTGTGGTTTGAAATCAGGCCTGACCAAAGTCCAACCCAGAGGCTAGACACCGTACAGAGAGATGTATGTAACATGTTGCCTACATAGAGATCTTATACATTCATCATCTTAAATTGTAACATGTATTCTATCCAACAAGATTTGCCCTAATATAAGTGGAGTGTGGTTTTGTTTTTGTTATATTGCACAACAGGACACAACTTTGGGCTCTTTATTTTGACTTAGAAAAATTGAGCTATTACGGGTGCGTACCTACTGTATGTTCCCCGGTACCTATGTTCCCCAGGAGTATTAGGGAACAATGGCACCTCTAGACGCCAGAGGTACCTATGTTCCCCGACACTCTAATCCTAAGCTTGTGCTGTAACCCTAATCTTAACCCCTAACCTCAGCCCTAACCTTAGGAAAAAAACTGCTATGATACACAGAGCTAAGCGTCTCCAGGAACTGGGGGAACATAGATACCGGGGAACATACTGTAGGTACGGGGGAACATAGGGCTGACCCCGCTATTACAAATTTGATTCAGGGGATTGGAAATTGCAACAACAGCATGCTTTTCTTTTGTGTTTTGTTGTTGTAAAGCATCCAAGACTCTGCGAATGATGCCAATAAAGCAATCAGCTTCAAGGTATCTTTTTGTATCTTTCAGCCTCCAAAGTCAGTTCTAGAAACCCATTCACTGTCACTCCTGGTAAACAACTTGACCGGCGGTGTTAAAGGTGACGGAAAGAATCCATTGGAAACTTCTGACTGTGCCAGTCCGTCGCACAAACAAGGAAAACTCAAACTTTCCTTCTGGCTGTAATACACTAAAACATATAGTATAGTGTGAATGGCCTTGAGTCTAGCCTTTCAAAACAAAGCTAGGTTTTGGGTTGCTATTATCAAAAGGATACACACCCACAACACTAACTGAAGTGTTATTGCATATGAGCACATAGATAAACACCATAGTCCTGTTGCTGTGATTAGTACATGAACCTTCTCACCAGCAGAATACACACACAATTATCAGTCCCATTTCATCAAAAGTTACTCGAAATGTACTGCATGAAACTATGACAACCAGAGACCACTCAACAACTTTCTTTTCAACTTGTTGCCTGCAAAGAATGTGGCGAGAGTGTTTTTTTCCTCCTGATCTAGTAGCACTCAAGCACCGCTCCGGTTAAGCCTGACTGGTTGAGATCGAAACGGGCCGATAGAGGCCGTGGGAACTGTCGGTTTCCCAGGTGGCCAGTTTGCTTCTCCTGTGACAAATCCAGCTTGTGGGAGAGGCTCATTTCCTGCGACAGAGGCGGCATGCTGCTGCTGGCTTTAAAAGTAATATCCAATGACCCCTTAAGACCTCGGGACCACACAACATTGCTCTCAACGGGAAGACCTCAAAATAGCCCCGACCCGCGCGAAAAAAAAAAGGAAAAACACTGTACAAGGAGTAATGAATAGACCTTTGTGGGGCCTCCATCCTTTCTCTTGATTGTTTTTCATTTTCTTGACATCATGCCTTCAGCCTTCTGTGGTTTTCTCTCTTATTTACAATGGCTTTTGAATTTCCAAGAGTCTGTCCTCTTAGTCACTTCCTGTGCGGTCAGAATTACATCACCGCCTGCTTCAGGACTTCTTTACGGCAGGGCCAAGTATGGTTAAATAAGAGCCTGTGTAAGGGGTAACTAGGGAGAGAGTTGCGGCGAGCCAAACATGTAGTCACACTAATACCATGGAGGAAGCCACAGTTGGTTGGACAACAGTAGCTAAGAGATTTTGTATTTGTTTTGAGTGATCCTAAATCTTAGCTACACGCATAAAAGAAGCTAGATAAAATGCTGGGAGCTGACTCTGACGAGAAAGGCTTCTGCAAAGTTTCGGTAGAGGAGAAAGCTATGAGAAGATCAAAAGCGGTGAGAGTTGGCTCGCCGAATGAAAAGTTTCGGCAACTCGATACGGGCCGTTTGCCTGGTCCGGAGAACAAGAGGCTGGGTTTCATGTTTGAGTGGTATTGTTGATGTAAATGAGAGAGGCCAGGAGCGTAGGACAGAACAAGTACAAGTACAGAGACAGCCACTCAGGCGGGATCTCTTCGATAACACCAGGGAAAGACAATCATGCATTCGAGGCAAGGCTCCCTCAGGAACTACCTTTTGAAGTGAGGGGAGAACAGAAGTGAGACGCTTTCCAAGGCAATCTCATCTTCTGCTGTCATATTTGCATCATCGGATTTAAGAATAGGGAGCGTATCGTACTGTATCGCCTGAACTGAAAAGCAGATGGCATCGCAGTGCCAAATTTTCTCACTGGTCACTTTAAAAAAGCAGAACAAAGAGAAGTAATCATTCCACTTGCACAAATTAGCTCCAGAGTCAAAAATTGATTATAAAAAACGGCCACAGGTCTTGATTTAAGTTATCTATAGATGGTATACACTTGCCATGCAGCTTTTTGTTTTCATTTTCATTAAAAAAAAAACTGGGACAGTCTTGTGATGAAACACTCATAACAGAATCTGATCTTCTGAATGGCTCTTCACTGTGAATTATTTGAAATGGATCAAATTGTTCTTTCTTCCCATTTTTACATTAGATTTCCCTGAAATAAACACAGAAACGGCATTAACCACAGAGCAGGCACTGTATTTTATTTGGCAAAGCGGTTATCGCCGTAATTGTGGCATGGTGTCGTTATTCAAAAGGTAAAAAAGCATCAAAACATGTGCTTCTTATAAGTAGCTCTTAGATGAGATGGGTTTTTAAGGTGGCTTCTTGGTGACTGTCACAGATGGGGGCTCATCTGGAATTTGAACTTGAACTTCTTTGCTAAACAAGCACATTTTAAGCGACAATCTGTAGTCTTTTTGGATGGGATGATGAATTCAACATTACCATAAAAATCTTCCAAGTTGGTGGGATTAGCAATCATTTTCCAAAGACTAACAGCAGGTAGAACAATATGAAAAAAAAGTAGAGATAGAACTGTGGAACAGCTGGTAAATACATCTATGTCCAAATGTTTTTTATGAACAACGAGTCCAGTATTTTACATTTTAAAATCTCTGCTAGTTTATTATTATGGAAAACACAAGGAATCTCAGTAATCTTAGCGGTTTTGACGGCACAACCCTGAGCTCTATATCCAGATAAAAATGCAAATGGGAGGCAGTAATTATCTTCAAGCACCGACTGTGACTGAAATGTTTCACGTTTTCTTTAAAGTATCGTGCGCTCTTGCTTTTGCCCTTCCCTTTCCCCCCCATTCAGACGCGACATTGTTGGGAAGAGTTCAACGACCTCTCTCAGGCAACCAGCTGATTTTCATCCAGGCCGGGGGGAGAGCCGAAGGAATCCGCGGAATGCATTGATGTTCGGAGACAAACAACT
Organism: Lesueurigobius sanzi; assembly: GCA_900303255.1. Classification (NCBI taxonomy): domain Eukaryota; kingdom Metazoa; phylum Chordata; class Actinopteri; order Gobiiformes; family Gobiidae; genus Lesueurigobius; species Lesueurigobius sanzi. The sequence continues at coordinate 10,133 of OMNZ01094733.1, forward strand.
GCACTGTGTCCTCCTCCCCAAAGTTTGATATGCGAAAGAATGCGGCACGCCATAACCACGCAGACTCCATGGCTACACTTTCCCGTTATACAACCACCATGAATGCGGCGTCTTAACCGACGACGATAGATGCACCTTTCCGTCCTTTAAACTTCTGTGTCGGTCCAGGGAGACACTGGTTTAAAAAGGGCCGATTGTTTGAACTTGGTAAAGCTGGTTTTCAGAGCAGCTATGACCTTCCCTGTCTCCGCGCGCAAAATGAAGCAAGCAATACCTGATGAATGATAATAAGTTATCCATTGTGGCGCTTGTGAGAAAATGTGAGGAAACTTAATAATAAGGATGTTTGATAATAAGCATGGATTTTGACTTTCTTTTTTCTTGCAAGAATAATCCGTGGAGATTGTCATTAGTGGTGCCAGAGTCGCAGGCCGCCTTGTGTTTGGGCTATGGCTAACATGGAATAGAGACCAGCGCACTTTGCATTCTGGGCTTGTAGTGAATATTAGGAAAGTATAATGAACAAACACAAGAGTATTCTCAATATAGATACAGGGCAGCACGGTAGCGCAGCGGTTGGCGCGTGTGCTTCACAGCTAGAAGGTCCCGGAAGCCTTTCTGTGTTGAGTTTTCATCTTTCCCCTACCACTAAAAACATGTGCAATAGAATGAATAGATGATAGATCTAGATAGATAGTTCTCATGTGTGTTCATTAACATTGCCCAAGCAAATAAATAAATACAGACGGCAACACGTCATACTCGGGGACGTGGCCTAGCGAGGGGGAAAGAAGCCTGCTATGGAAATCATTATTTTATCACTCTACAAGTTTTCTGGTGGACTATAAGCATTATTTAGCACACGCAAAGAAAGTTAAGTCAAAATTGGGTCTTTATGAATGTTTTGACAGACTAGAAGTGGAAAAACTGGAAGTCGAAGCGAGCCGTTAGCATGTAGCATGGACCTCACGTTAGCATTCCGTGTTATATGTACACATTTGGGGCTTTGCATTGATTAAAGCAGTTGGTGAACTGAACAGTTGGTTTATTTTCCCCTTCACTGCAGCTTCCAAGACACGAACTTGATGCCGTCTGTGTCAATGGTGGTTTCTGATACTTAAAAGGGTAGAGGACTTTGGGACCCCTTAAAAACATCCTGGGATTATATTATACCAATTAAAGGTACGGTACGATTTTTTTTTTTTTTTTTGGTAAATATTTTAAATTCATGAGCTGTTTATTTTATTTTATTTATTTATTTTACCACCATGAGGACATTCTACAAACATACCTTTAATTTTGGGTTTTGCCCTTGTTTAAACTCTGCACTGGGAGTCCAAAATCAAAAATATTTCATCCCAAAATAAAATATATTACACTCACACAAGTGTTCCCCAATTAGACCTTTTGTACATCTCTATTTTGCTGTGATTTGGGTGCTCTGCACAGACACGTGGATGTCCCTATTTTGCTGTCAGCAGTTGAATCAGCTGAGAGTCAGATGAGTGAGTCAGTTGACTTCAACCCTATTCAAGTTTGCTCTGGAACGTTACTTCCTTGACTTTCCATCCAACCACAAAGTTCAATCCCACCAAGAATCTTTGCATCCTGTACCCTGCATTTAAAATACTGTGCATTACCTTAACAAAGATTTAGAAGTTGGTTCCAGTTTTCCTTTTAATCTACCGGCAGCAGGGGTTGCGACACAGTCCAGGCTGCTCAGGCTATAACAATTGTTACATCCTTGCTACTCTCCCCTTACTCAAACAGCTAACAAAATAAGTTACAACTTCCATTGTAGCTAGGATGCAGGTTTACCGGTATCTATTTATTTTGTACTTTGACAATGAAATATCTTTTACACGTTTATGATCAGACCATCCTTACTGATAAACTTTAAAGTGAAACAGAAAGGTAACATGTTAGTGGATCTGATGCAATTTGAAATTAATTACAACCAAAGTCACTTGATACACACCCCGTTTCACATACATCTGTTTAATTAACTACACAACATAGATAGTTATTAACCGAGCAGCATAAGGATGTGACATGAGGTATAATTTTTCATTTCCTGCAAGTCAAAATGAAAAGTTGAAATCCACTGTCAAAAGTAAACCATTGATTGTGAGAAGTGAAAAATGCAAAATGGGGTGTCGGCACTTTTGAGGTCTACAATTAATGCAGAGGGGTGAAAAAACTCAAATAAATATATGGAATAAGCATGTTATATTATGCTGACCTGCCCACTAAATTCAGTCATGCTATGCAACTGTATACAAGCATGTCCCAGAGTGAACCCAGAGGAGCTGGAATAGGAAGGACAAACTGTACAAAGGTCACGCCGCTCCAACTGTATCAGAAAAAGACTTGACTGCTCAATAATCTCCCAGTTACAGCCCCATCTTTTATATTACAGCTCTCTTAATTAACTTGACTGTACTCCATATTTTACAGCCTCTCCCCTCCCAGCGCCATAAAATGTGAAGATAAATGAGACACTTTATAGGTCAATTTACAGACTTGATTTAGCCGCAGCTGAGCTTTTCTGAAGACAAACGCCTTGTCTAGACATAATGCATTGGCTGCTAACCGTTCCATAAAACACATTTTGACATAACAGCATCCAGACGGCGTGACACATTGCTAAAAAAGTGACAGGGCGCGTCAATTAAAATTACTGCATTGTCAGAAATATATGTAGAAAGCGAAGAATTCGTGTCAATGCGCCTTTGAAGCACCTGGATCTGTTTGAAGTTGTAACGTCAACCCCATACAGGTAATTAAAGTTGGAGGCTACGGATCAGGGCGAGCAGATGTGATGGATACACTGTTAGCGGCGCGAAAAAACATACTGTAGAAGTCTTGTAAAGGCAGCAGCAGGGGTGAGAGTGACTGGGACATCAAAATCAGCTCGTGTAGGACCACTCAAGTTCAGCCCGCGTGTGCGTTCGATTCTGACACAGTGACAATGTTCCTCTGGCAACGCTTTTATCTCAGCCGCATCAGGGGCGTATCAAAGAGGAGAGACGGGGTGGTGCGCTGCCACGAGTCAGAGTGTCACACAGCCTGTAGCAAAACACGAGAAGCGCCACGTGAGTTTGTCAGGGTCTGTCCACTGAGAGAATGATGGGGTGCGCCAGGAAGAGCTAAATCTTGCACAGTGCTACGATGTAACAAAATGTGACAAATGTGGTCCTGTCTTGCCATGGTAGCTTGTACTTGTAGGGCAAAGGCAATGCTGATGATTGACAACAAAGTGAGCCTCTGAACCAAGCAATGCAATGTCTAGGCACCTACATGAAGCGCTTTGAAGCTACACATAACCATAACACCCAGCAGTATATGGAGGAAGTGACTGATGCAAGCTAAATCCACTCCACTGATTCATCTTTTCTGTTTTGCAAGCTCATTTTATGTGTACTCATGCCGTCCTCTTCTCTGGGTTAATTGACTCTTTGCTGAGGGATCCCGGCACAAACCATCGGAAATGCTCAATCAATAGGACATGGTTCAAGTGATATCTGAGCCGCAGCTGACCTCACTCCGAGTCTCCTGCACCAGATCCCATTTCTAGAGAGCCCACTGCCAAAAAGCCACTGCTGGGGAGGAGGGGAGAATTAACTACCCCAGGCCTCCACAGACAGGCCAGAGAAATCTATTTACCATTATCTGGCTGTTGTCATTTTTTGGAGAACATGTACTCAGCATTTTGGACTTGTGGCCATAATGGCTTGCTGTTTGTTAGTGGCCAGTCGCATTGGGAAATCCCAGGGGGTCAGTGCATATATACATTAGTGTGTGTTGCACTGGAACAACACAACTAACAGGAAGCAAGGCACCCTGGGGCCATCTGCTCCCTGCCAGGGCTCACATGTCATCCTGTGACAACACGGCATTATTGATTCACACTATCACATCCGCTTGTGTGTGCATGAGGGCAGGCTGCCTGGGCCTCTGCATACAGCCCTGTGTACACAGACATTTTGTGGACAGCAAATAACTGATTTACACCAGTACATCCGCATTCGCTGTTTACCTGGCTGTGTGTGCTCAAGCCTGCAGGTGAAGTTAACTCACAGGTCACCCCCTACTTCTATATAGTCCAATAGCAAGGTGTATCATCATTTACATTTTAGTTTAAGGTTGTTGAACATTCCCTTAGTTCTCCTGTCTAAGTGGGTGCTCTGGTTTGTCACAACATCCTAAAATATGCACAATAGGATAATCCTCCAGCAATGTATGCTGACCAGCCTAATTTAAGATCTCGAGTTTGCTCCCTGGGCTTTGCACGGTGGTCACCTAGTGCTCCTGACAGACTGCGTCAGTGGGTCAAACGCACTGAAAGTCTCTCTTCTACTGACTGTTCACTGTGCATTGCATCCATAGTGTTACAGCATGTGTTGGTAGGTTGCAGCACTCTCTGGAAAGCCCCACACTGCTGATGCAAATATGGGAAAATCTGAAATTGTATTTGAAAAGGAAATAGACAGATATTTATTCTGCCCTATAACAAGTATGGGCAAACTTTTTGATGCAAGGTTTTTTTTTAACTTGACCGGGGGCTGGACTGGCTTGTAACGTTTCAAACAATTAACATTTTTATATAGACCCTAAATACTTAAATACACAAAGAAAAAGCAACAGAATAGAAGCAGTTATGCATTATTTTTCTCAGTGTATAGTGGGCTTGGTCATGTTTCGTGGGCCAGATTGAAGAGCTAGGCGGGCTGCATTTGACCTTCGGGCCTCAGTTTGCCAACCTCTATCCATCCTATCCAAATTGCATGCTCATTTTCATACTGTTATTTTGGTCTACTACACTGCTATCACTTCTACTTACTACCACAACGTCACACCCCTGCAAACTACTACTACTGCAGATGATGTGACTGACTGCATATATTAAGACAAAACCCATTCAAGCACAATAAACTGACCTATTAATGGGTATATAGGTTATAATTACTATGCAACAGGCCTTTCTTCCTGAATTACTCCCTGCTGCATGCATCTGAAATAGAGGCCGACTTTGTTGCTGTTGAAATAAATTGCAAAGTTCCAAGTCTTTTGGGGGGGTTGCCCCAAAAATATCTCCAGCAGCTAGACAGGGGGGTAGACTGTTTAACCTTGCCCTATATTGATATGCTATTTTACAAGGGTGCGTACCCGATGGCAAAGTCAACGAGTGTCTCAGTAGGCCTCTCATTATCCACTCCCCGTCGCGTCAGGAAAAGGTAGAAAATGCTTTTATCTGTCAACTCAAATGGCTAATTAGCAAGTTTTTTTCCATGCAGATTGGCAGCTAGCTTGCAACGCCGCCACAGAGGAGGGATGCACATGCAATAGCAGGATTAAGGGAGCACACGGGAGCCAGCTAGCAGCGGTAATGTTGCTATATTTAGTAAGCTTCTCACATGGCCATGCATTTTTCAGTGCTACCTGACACTCGAAGTCACGTCCAGGGGTATTAGCCTTGTTTGTGTGTTGCTTCATGCATGAGGAGACTTGGCACGTGGCTCGCCGGGAATACGTGGATCTAGTGAGGACAGAAATAAAAGCACGCTCTTCCAAAAGAGACAGGCACTTTAGTCTCCAAGTTTATCTTTGTGATATATTATTCATCCAACCATGCTTTTAAACTGGCTGGGCACGTGTCACTTAGTCTGGAGGGAAAGGGACTAAATATCAAAGATGGAAAAAGAGCGTGGTACTTGGAGCAGGATGGTTCTGCTGGACCAGTGCCAGTCTGCTGTTTGTTTAAGGGCTTATTAGACCTGATCAGAGCAGTGTCAGGTTCTTAGTTCTGTTCTCTGGAGGAAATGCTGCTCATAAGGTCTACATTTGTAGAATTCTCTGTTCTGTCCGTTTGTCATTTTCATATTTATGGACCATCTTTGTGTCTGAAATAAAGATTGATTAAAGTAGTAAAGTGACTATTACTGCAATACCAACAGCTATTTATTCAACTTCTACTATGGCAATGGTGCATGTTACTATTGCTACTTCTATTACAACTGTAGAGCTGCACAATATGAGAAAATAATTACATATTTGATAACAGTGTTGAATACAGCGATAACTTTATTGGAATATTTTACAAAACCACTTTGACACTGTATAGCAATTTAATCAATTTCTTCCAAAGCACACAAAAACACTAAATTAGGATAAGAATAAGGCCAGAAGTGGAGTAAATGCGGAAAATAACAACTATAATTGAACATTTGCACATTGTTTACTTACTGTACCATGTGCATTTTTGTTTTAGCCCAAGGCCTTTTTCTCCAAAAACATTTATTATCGGTATACATGGCTAAGCTTGGTGTCCAAACATTTGGTGGAGCTTAGGGATGATGGTGGAAGTTAAATTATAATAAATGATGTTGTTTGACAATAAAATGAGACACATTTTCCCGCAAAAAGGCCTTTTTGCTCCCTGTGGTTTAGCAAATAACAACAGAAATGGATAATTTCACATCAGCTGTCACTAATTTGCAACTTTGGGATATTTTGCTGCGTAAAACACGTACTTTAGTAGCTGTAGCTGAAAGCGCAGAGCCATTATTGGGGTCTATGGGGTTTAAGAGGTTAAAGTGTAACTCTAACTCTAAAGACCTCAGTGATTTTGTGATGTTTTGTGACTTCTTGTGCTATGGATATATGCATCATCTAATAATGCTTCCATTTGTACAACTACCAAGTATCTAGTTTTGTTCCATTCCTTCACCCATCAGTGCTATGTATTATTAATATACGCTTTCAAAACTGGCCTGGCACACGTCCCTAGTCTGTAAAGGGAGCAGGAAACCGCGGGAACAAAATGTAATATCATAGCTCCATCACGCTCATGTATGTTAATCTGCGGCGAGGCGAGCGCCAGGAGCAAAACAATCGCGCACACGCACAGCCGCACACGTGAGATCATCCAGCCAAGCCATCCCTCCCGCCTACAGAAATTCCTCAATAGGGCCTAGCTCCACTGACTTCAGCGTCCCAACAAAGGAGCTAATCACCCACACCCTTCGCTGGGCCAGGAAAGAAACACCCAAGTCGACGACATTATTTATTTACAGTTCCCCGGCAGACGTTCGGGGAGGCTCTCTCCGGAGGAAGACCAGGAATAAGTGCAGCGCCGGATAAGGGAGGCGCTGGGGTCTCGGAGGGGGAAGCCTAGACTCAGAAACATGCTCGGGAGAAGTGGGAAAAAAAAAATTACATCCCTCAACTTGTAACTGAGTCAATAGTATAGTGGTGCGGCAAATGTCTAGTGTGTTGACAAAATGCTAGGTGGAATATTTGGCATAGCATGAACATGACCTGGAATTCAGAGGAAACTAGTCATAGTCTGATCTCGCGTGGCACTTCAGGGCTATTGACTGTTATTGATGGCCGGCAGTACCAGCTGATCGAGCGAGGTCAATGGGAGTTTAGAAAAGAAAATAACAATGACTGTAGCAGAAAGCAGATAGCATTTTTAACTCTGAATGCTTAGAGAGTCATCACATTGATACCAATTTTCAATCAGGGTAATGTGAGATTTCAGAATGTGAAATGATTGTTGCTGCGTGGAATCTGAAATGGTGTATTTTGTCTAGAATTGTAATTTATAACAGGCAATTCTGAACTCTTTCCTATATTTTTGGACATTATTATATTATATTATAGGCTTTATTCTACAGGGCAGCACATGATGGATGAGGGTGAAGAGCAGGGAGAGACACTGAGCAAAACTGGGACTCTGCCCTCAACGCTGTGGCTGGAACAGTGTTCTACGTACAGGTGCAGCAGCCCAAACTACTAGGGTTTGAGGGGCATCTGAACTACAGTATATTCCTACTTGCCATGTTAAATGCAACTATCAATGCACAGTGGTTAGTAGTCATCCAGTGTGGTATTGGCCAGTCGACCAGAGTTGGACATTACCAGGAAGTGTCGTTATGTGAAATTAACCGATTAGTAGTAGCTGGGTACCGTTCCATTTTTTTTTTCAATACCTATACTAAATTATTGGTCATCTAGAACCATAAAACAGAACAATAAGGGTAATTTATTCCATAAGACATTTCTTTTGATTTTTGTATCATTTTTGTATCATTTATTTGAGCTGAAGCAACCAAGTAACTTTCTTTAGTGATATCTCAGGACCACCAGGCATCCAAACTTGCGGTGAACTATATTTCGGTACCAGTTTTCGGTACTTTTTCCCCCTCCAATACCATTAGGACCAAACAACAGTTTTCGATACCACTGGTGTCGCTTAACCGTACCCAGCTCTACCGATTATTGAACGCCATTTGGAATGCTGGCCACTCATTTGTTCATACTTTTAAAGGAATCTTTGGCAGATAATCTTCATCAGAGACATTCAGCAAATTGTCAGAACCAAGACTCAAAACCATGACACTGAGGACAGAACTTCTGCAATATGTGCAGCAGCCTTAAACCACTCGCTTGATCATACTTAGGAAAATTATACATCATGGAGATATTTCAGTGGGAGCAACACTAGCAAATCCTGTGGTTTAAGATGATATGTGAATATGGAGAGTCTGAGTGTGGGTTTCTTACAGTCTCCTCCAAGATCCTCATTCAAGATTCGGTGGAGAGCCTCTATCACATTTTGCGTCTGGAAACCCATCCAGTGGCATAGAATGATGGGTCAAACGGTCCCTCTTTATGCAACATCTTTTATGGATGTGCTTCATTTCGCCCAGTTCCAGTAATCCCTCCTCAGCTACAGAACCTTTCACCCACATTCCAGTTTTTATACTTCGCATTCCAGAAAATAATGATCATACGAAACCCAACACTCAGACTTTCCATGGACCTCCAGCATGTGGGACAGAACTTCAGCGTTTAAGAAAGCCACAGATAGGATTTCAAAAGAGAGCATTCGCACCAGCTTCTTTTGCATCTGTAGGAAATGTTTTGGAGATTACGGTTGCGATGGCAGATGGCCGACCACTGCGCGGACAAAAGGGGTACAGTACAGGGGGGTAATTTTGGCGGCTCACACTGAAATCCACTGTGGCGCATTATTACAGTGTGCAAAGTCCATATAAAGAAGCAAGACAATCGCTACGGAAATACCCCGAAACAGAAACCTGTGATAAAAAGGCAGCCATACAATTATCTTGTGTGATTTGCAATAATGGGTGGGACGCTATTTGCATGAGTAATTCTTAATTTGTCAGTCTGATTGCTGGATACTGCGAAGAGTTGACGCTACACTCTAATTTATGAGATGAGAAATTGCAGATGAGAAAAAAAAGAGGAATAATATGTTTACATGCAGAGCACATTTGGATCAGGCGCAAGGAGAGATTTCTTTCTTTGCACGACAGAGGCATAAACGGCAGCTTCACAAATTATGGATTTCTCAGAGTATTTACTGAATGCATGAAATGTCTGTGGTTGTAAGTACTAATAATATTTTAGTGCCTCCATTTCAAAAAGCCAAAGTGCTCGGGAAATCAGTATCACAGAAAGTAGCTTTTTTGGCTGAACATCTTGGTGCAACATTGAGCTGATTTGCAGGTATACCAGGAAAAAAAACTCTACATACTCTAATTTTAACTGGATTTCCACAATGCATAAGTGGTTCCTAACCTTTTCTTCTAGAAGCTACCCCTGCTGAAAACAGGCCGGGCCCCCCAGTTCAAAACCGCAGGCCTCCTGAATACATAAATGCGACAGTTGTGTCCAAACCAATAACCAGAATTTGGAGTGTTTTTGTGCACATTCAGTCCTCTCTTAGTCATGTTTAGTCATTTTTTCTAATTGATTTACTCAAATAATATCGCCCTGCAGTTCCAGGCGCCCCCCAGGTTGGGAACCACTGGAGAGGGTAGTTATTCAAATTTCTCGAATCGGTTTAAAATCATTACAGAACTCTGCTTGGAGTACTGGAGAAAAGCCTACAGCCTACTTCCACATCAGATGTTTTATTTGTCGCTCTTGTGGTCAGAGACTGTGACAGGTAAACACAAGTTAGAGGCTTTAATTAAGACTCAGGTCCTTCCCAGGAGGAGGGGACAGGACTGCTAACACCCACGTACTGCACTGTATTCAATCAACTAAAGCTGGACACACACTAGAGGATTTTTAGCCAGATTTTTAGTCTGAGGAGGCGTGGCTCAATAAAAACTTTCTCTCATGCCATGATCTGTGGTGGGACTGTGTATGTGTGTCCTCATGTCTGTCCTTAAGTGTGTGTGGTCTGTGCACAGATCTTTAATCTCAAAAGATTTTAAATCCTCTAGTGTGTGGGCACCTTCAGTGTAGTCGATGATTCAAGCTATACAACCATGAAGACCTCCTGGATGACTGAGAGCCAGAGAGAACATGGAGCTCTTTTTAACTTATTTCTTAGTGGCAAAAACAATCTTTACGTGTCAATATTCCCAATAGTTGCTTTAGAAAAGATAAGACTTCATTGATCTTGTTACAGCAGCTCTTAAGAACACTCAGGGGGTGCACATAGTTGGACGATACAGTATATGTTCAATCAAAATGAAGAAGATAAGTGTGCAAATGGGTAATAATAATAATTTAAAAAAGGTCTCTTATGTACAATGAATAAAAAAGTCAAAGGAAAAAGGAAGCAAAAAAATAAATATATAGGCCTATAGTAAATTAAATCAAAATAGAACAAATATAAAAACAAAATGTTAAAGTTGGTGCAGGGAAAATGTTTACTTTTGGTTTTATCTATCAAAATGTGTAAAATGATATACTAGTAAGGAAAGTGAAAGTAAAATGCTTGCTCTTTTAATTCATAATAATTAAATTTGAGTAAGCAGTTCATCCATGGTTAGCCGGTGGAAGGAAGCAAGATGCAGCATAGTAACAAAGGGAGGGATGCAGACTCTACTCAGAGATTGAGCGCTAACCACTCTGCCACTGTGGCCCTCTGGCTATAATTCTTGTTCGCTCTACTGCCACCCTAATGTACAATGTGTGTGCGTAAAGATGCTCAAAGATTGATACCGTTGTACGTAGTAAAGGAAGATCTCTGTGGCTACTATCGGATACAAAACAAACCCCATTTACTTCCGTACAGCACAAATTGGACCTAAGTGGAATTTTATAGTAAACGCTCGTGGGTTGCTGCATGCGTTTCCTTTGAGTCACTTTGTTTGGGTTTTCCCCCACTCCTCCCTGCCAGCTTGTCACCTATATGGAGATTAATGACTTGGCTCACACTCCCACAACCGCACGGTACGGCAACAAAAGGAAGGTACCCATAACCCCATACAAAAACACATGGTCCCACGCTCGGCGGCAGATTGTGATCAGGGAATCCCCGCAGAAAGAACCAAACCTCTGCGATGGTGTATTGTCCCTCACCACACACACAGGCGCACACACCTGTAATGGAGAAATGGGCCACCTGGATAGTAGCATTCCTCAGACAACCTGATCCTGCTGTGCACGACTTCAAAAAGACTTTTCATCTGCATTAACTCTCAACCTTCCACAAGTCATCCCACACTCCACAAGTCGAAGATGGTAAAATCAATTTGTGGAGCCAGAAGTGAAATTTGGACAACATATTTTATGCTGGAAATTGCAGTACCTACTGTATGCGTTATGTTGTGAAACTTTGATTAGGCTTGTTGAGATGACTAAAGTAAAGTAGGTTAGAGGAATTACACAGTGCTAAACAAATTTATTAGACCACGCCCATAAGGTGTTTGCCACTGCTGTCATAATTTAACAGAAGTTCTGTTGTATAATGGTTAAAGAAAATGGATCTGATGGACTGGCCAAGCCAAAGTCCAGACTTGAACCCCATTGAACAGATCTGGGATTTTGTGAAATCAAACATTGATCAGACCAAAGTCTTGGCCAAAGCAAATCTCTGGGAACAGCTACACACTATTTGGAACTTGATAACAAGAGACTTTGCAAAACTACATAAAAACAATGGCAGCAAGAATGCAAGCTGTTATCAGGGCCAATACAAAGTATTGACATTTTAGTAGGCAAAGATTCTTCAGCCTTCAGATCTGTACTCTGTAGTTGAAGTGTCAGACGTTTCGATCTTAGTCCAAAGATCGTCATCAGCGAATAAAAACTTAAGCGAGGACTATCTTTGGACTAAGATCGAAACGTCCTACACTTCAACTACAGAGTACAGATCTGATGAACATTGAAGAATCTTTGCCTACGATGGACAACTCCTGTACGACTGAGAACCTACACAGAGGATTGAGCATTTTAGGTTATTATTTGTCAACAGGGACCATTTTGTTATTCAAATGGGTTATTTTCAATGTTTTTAATTTGAAAGAAGTTTTTGATATAGTACCAAGTTATTCATGTTAAATTATTTCTTGTTTTCATGACAGGTGGTCTAATACATTTGTTAAGCACTGTATGTTAAAACTTTGGGCCCCAAGGTAGCACTGTTTGTTGATAGTTCAGCATAAATGTATCAAGTACTGCCATCAATGACTGCTAGACACCGCCCAGCACTCCTCTTATGTTTGTTCATGTTTGTGCAGTGACGCAAGTTTTACAGTTCCGCGTACATCATTCAGATGTTTTATGAATGGAGATAATCACACATGTTGTGTTCATTTGTTGAGGGTTCCTCACTACAACAATAGACTATTGTATTCATATGAAGTATCTACTGAAAAAACAAAACAGTAACATTCTTTTAACTTCCATTACATCCGTAGCTCTTTGCAACTGGTGGTATTTGGGCTTCTTCAGAAAGCAATTTTAGACTTTATTATAATTATGATTAGAGATTAATTTATGTTTACAATTTTTTTTCTGCTTTTGACATGGCTTACATCCAGTTTAGACATGATCTGATCTTGTTCTAGGTCTGGTAGCACATGGAAGATCAAATGTTTTTATGAGGTGGTCTCATCTGCTCTATTAAAGGTTGGCTTATCAGGGATTGGCTGTTGTGTTTCCTACTTTCTTCTACTTCTTTATTTATGCCTTGTTCTCAGCTTTCTGATTGGTCTATGTATATTTTTCTCTTTTCGCGTTAGACCATTCTTTCTTCCAATCCCAAATTTACACTCATTTAGTCCAGTGCCATCTATTCATCCAGTCGAGTGTCTGAGGTTGTCCCACCAATCTCTCCATATTTACAGGCAGCTTCTGTAAATAAACAAAGGTGGACCGTGTTTAGGCGGAAACTACCAGCCAAACGCAACTGTCCTCTGATGGGTGCAATTTCTGCCACCGCAAACTCACAGAAAGGGATGCATTTAAGCAGGTGGAGACAGACAATGAAAGAACAGCGCCGCTGCGCCGGGAAGTAATCATGGAGCTGTTACACTCTCAGCTGGGCTTTGCACACAAAAAACGTCTGTGTTTTTGCTAGCTGGCAGATCTTGTTTACCTTTAAAAAAGAATAGCTGACCCAGTGCTGATGCTAGTCTCAACAATGTTTAGTGCAAACTGCTATTACTGTTCCCCATCCAGACTAAATATACTCAATTTTGATAACCATAACATCAATACAATGTTCTCTTTTCTTTATTCGGGGAAAAGAAATTATTAGAACGCAATAGAAGAACACACCAGAAACAAACAAAAAAGTTTTAGTTGCCTAAAGCAGGGGGAACAACAGGTTTTGAAAAGAGTTAAAGTAAATAGTGATAATCCAGTTTGGTTTTGTTTTCAGAAACAAACAATGTATCTGTTGTAGTGCGTTTTACACATATAATACTATTTTGAGTAATTTGACGGTGGTCAGTGATGAAAGTCAGGAGTGATGAGATCTGGTGGGACAGACTTCAATAAAATTCAATAAACGCCATCATAGAACGGTTTTCTTTTGCCATTTCAACCCCAAAACAAACAGAGACAGCAACATGTCGCAAAATATTCAAAGATAGGACACTCAATAGTTGACCTTTTATGCACGGAGTATTGATTTTTCTGAAGTGGGGCATTATCTAAATTGGTGGGACGGAGAGACAAAGGCCTAAATGGCTGTGCAGTGCAGTACAACCAAAAGAGGTGGTCACCCCGTACCTCTTCCATGTTGTAAAATGTTAATGCAAAAGGCCCCCGCCAAAACACAACGAGATAAAGCTCCGGAAACAGCAGATGGTGGAGGGAAAATGCAATAATGACTCGTAAATATCCCGAAAATGCAGCAAAACATATTAAATCAGATTACATAGATTTCACATTGGCTTTAGACGAGTCAATGCAGATAAAGTAAAATCAATTGGTTGCCTCTTCATATTCTACGGACAGGAACCTTCATGTTGGGAAGGGTAGTGTGACGTAGTTGGAAGGTAATTGGAAAGTTGGTGGTTCGAGCCTAGGTCCAATGAGTGTATAATATTTTTGTGTCCTTGGGCAAGGCACTTCATTCCTCGGGTATGAATGTGGTGTGTTCGTGAGTGAGTGAGTGACTGGAGGAAGTCAGAGTGTTTACGCAGATGGACATTTCTCATATATAGATAGAACATTTTGGAAGAGTTACGATGTCAACAGATACTTTTTTATTGTTAGAGACCAACCCATTCACTCTGCAAAAGGATAAAGTTTAATTTCACAAACCCACTCTGGACAAAGCCAGTGCCTGCAGTGTGTTATTAAATGTCAGGTAATGACTGCAGCCCACAGCTCAGGAAATTCCCGACCTGAGAGGCATTCAAATGAGGATAAATTGACATAAGTGCCTGTTCCAATCCAATATGTCAGCTAAGCCCCAACATTATCAGCCCTAAAAGCCAGATTACATCATGCCAATATTATTCAGTTAAAAGAACCCACTAAAATAAATTTGGTAACATACGTTTCACCATAATCCAAAATAATCCCTTCAAGTAAATGCTTTTTGTGTCTCCATGGATGCTGCAGACAGAGGCATCTCCGTCTGGCTGGGAAACACTAGACTAGACTGTGATGACCTACATTATTGTGGTGCTATATAGCGGGGCTCTCGGGACCTCCAGCAGCAGGCAATCTAACCACGCCGGCTTCAAGGCACAGGTCTAAAAATCAGACAAAAGAGTTCCCGCGCAGAGGAAACCCAGGACTGCATGTTAAACACAGAGATCCACATTAGTGGCGTGTTACCTTCAGGGCCCTCCCCTCTGTTGGTTCTCTCTTTGAAATGTGGCACAACCTGGCACCTCCAGGGGCCAGGCATGCACTCAAGGGGAATGTTAAATGGTCCTCCCTTAGAGATGAAATGTTCAGTATGAATCATTGATGATCCCGCCCACCCCTCAAACCCCAAAATACAAATCTGATCCCTTCTGGCTAAACTGCACAAATGTTATGCTCTCATCAAAAGAGCTTTTTGGTTAATTTGTTGGAGACTGGCTTTAATGGCCATTGAGCCTGCAGTCCTCTGATCTGTGGCTGGAAAGCACTAAATTTGTCCAAAACAGGACTTTTGGATGCTATCTGGATACAACATCTCTCATTCAAATAGCTCTTAACCCAGAGCATAATTACAATTCTATCCAGGTACAGGAACATTATTTCAAATGATCCAGATATGGCTTGTAATGCAAATCTGAATGACAGCTCTCTAGATGCATTACATAATTGTATGTGCAACACATATTGGCCTAATAAACTAACAGCTCTATATTTCACACTAAATATATCCCATTAATCACAATCATTTTTAGTTGCACAGATGCTCAGGAAAACAACTATTGCATCCAAAAATGCAATATTGCACAATTTAAGCTTTAGTGAACTATTGCCATTGCATTATCTATGATTTCATCTTAAATTAAGTTTCTAATAACTGGCATATAAACCATAGAGTACACTGTGCATGCTATAAAGACTACACCTAAATATCTATTCTTAGTAGGTTAGACACTGAGCTATTTTTGTAGCAGATTTGCAAGTGATTCATTTCGGAGTGGAACCGTGTCCATCTATGACCAGACCCCGAAATACCTATTCCAATATGTTTTCTTCATATAGAAATGTTTCCGCTCCGTCTGACCTAAAATCCCACATGAACCTGCAGCGCTATATATCATACGTTTTCACATACATTCATGCGCCAGGAAGTGCGCTCCATGGAGATCATTTTACAATACGTTTCCTCCTGGGATTCGACTGAACTAACTCCATTACTACGTGACCGCGGAGCGTGGGGAGGTGTGACACAGCTCATCCTCGGATTGGTTCATCAGGTTTGACAGCCATCATTAAGAGCCAATCATGGCCGACTAGTAAAGAGGCCGTCCATACCTCTGCGTTACGCCAAGATCTTACTATGGATTTGGTTAGTGGGCATGGTTTCACGTTTTGCATTAGAAGGGCTCATGTGAAATCGCACCAAGAGCACACTCGGACATAGGCCTATGTTTCCATAAACCTGCCACAAATCCCAGAAGACTTCAGAAGCCAAATCTGAAAGAGACCTACCCATCCCCCGTTGTCTTGAATCCAGCTGTTGAGAGGTCCATTCAAATACTCCGTCATCCAGTCTGCGATGTTATCCACTTGGGATGACATGTCCTCCTTGGATGCGCACTCTACGCACACCGTTCCCCCAAACTCGAAAAACGCAATAATTCTTCCCCAGTTCACTCCGTCGCGAAACAGTTCGTCTATGACCTCCGCGAACCTCCTCTGCGCTGTGGAGGATGTCAGATACAGCTGCCTGGACATCTCTGTGAAGTCGGGCTGGTACAGTCTCTCAAGTTCATCCCCGGCCTCGCGCAAGACTTTATGGATGGCGGCGTGTGGGTCGGACTGAGCGGGGCGCGCACACAGGCGCTCTCCGCGGCACCGGCGATTCACCAAAGCTGGTGAAGATGCAACTATTGACCCGTTATTAGCAGCGTCTTCTTCGTCCTCAATGTCTTCGTGAAAGCCCCATGCGTAACCACGTTTAGAGAGTTTATGGCATATGTACTTTTCCACAATATTGCGATTGCAGTCGTTCGCCATTGCGGGTTAATTTGGCACTTTACAAAAAGAGATAAAATCCTAGCGCGTCATGGTAGAAGTGTAGTGTGCATTTGATGCACCGTTGAACGCTGGCCTACAAAGCAGCTTCAAAATCTCCAAGACCAGAGGAAAGATGGCTTAAACGCGAAAAAATAGTCAGCAGCAGCAGTGTTCATTTCCCCAATCCTTGGGGCGACATGAGCGACCTCTCCTTGCATAGAAATTAAATATGCGGAAGAGAACTGTAGTCCAGTGTGCACATTACCCCGACGTGGTCCTACGGAGAAAATAATGAATGGTGGTTAAAGTTGAACGACATAAAAAGCCGTCGCGAGTTTTAGTTGCGTGTGCACGTCCGGGTGTGTGACTGTGAGCCAGACAAGGTCGGACTGAGCCCTCTTCTCGGTTCCTCATATCCTCCTTCCCTTGCTCCCTGCGCGCCGCCGGCCGTGCACTCCGCGCGAGTCCGTGGTGACGCGTTCTGACGTCAACGACAGGAAGTAATGGCCTCCATCCATCCATCCCATGGATGTATGCATCGCACTGAACATGAAAGCTGTAGAAAACCACATCTGGATTGCCTCTGCTGTCCATTAGGGCTTGCATAGATTTGGATTAGAATGGCAATAAGCCATTTGAATGGGTCTTATATATATATATATATATACACATATGTATGCCTATATAATGGGAGGCTTTAATGACATCCAATTTTAATGTGAACGCCCCCCCCCACACACACACACACTTGGTGTTCACAAAGTCCTGACATCCCAAGTAATACGGGCCATAGTGAGGTACATCATGGACATTTTAAAGGGTTCCGACTATCATTCTGTTAACGTTTACCTTTCTGTAATTTTGTTGAAACTCATCTACACAAAATAACCTCCCCTTTCCGCTCCTCGTGCATGTTGTCTAGAACCTATATTGCAAGTCTTTGATTAATTCATGAGAAGATGGCAGAAGACAACTCTTCTCTGCTTTGATGTGGTATAGCCACCCTCTTGTGGATGAAAACCCAAGCTTGCTCTACAAAATTGATGTACCTTCAACTTTTTTATTTCTCATTTGTGACTCCTTTGTCATGCTTGTGGCCCCTTCTCCAACAGGACAAACATGGCCTCTGAAATCTCAAAGAGTTAAAATATTACTCAAACAGAATAACATTGAGACATAATTTGTCACAAGTATTTATTAACTTCATTACGTAAGAAAATAAGACAAGATACAACTTCTCACACTCTCAATGGCACACAAGGTGAATGTGTTAAGTTTTTTGGCAGAAAAAAAAGCATAAACTGAAATAAATGAACAGTGCATTGTGAATTCCAATACTAATAAATGTAAATGACTTTATGACACAAATATAGAACAGCTATTGTGACTAGCAAATATGTGTGCGTCTACTACACAATAATAAGCTTGATTGCATAGCTTAAAAGTGTAAAATAAAACCTTCTAAAACAGCTACATTGTCTAAACTATATGCCGCTACCTCAGTAGAAGAGAGCAAAAAAAAAGCAATTAATCACGAAAAGCTTTTGAAGCCTTTCGCCAATATCAAATGAGAACTTCATCACAGGTGACTCATTCATTCTCAGTTTCATATGTTGGATACCATTAAGGCTACGTTGTACAGAATACACAAAAACAGTTGGTATTTTACACACAAAAAAACATAACCAGATAAACCAGTATCTCTGTGGACTGGTCCATTCTTTTAGCTTTATCAGTAGTCATATCTTAAGGCTTAGAATGGGTCCCCAACACCTCCACAGATTTTGCAAACTAACAAAGCAAAGCAGCAACAACGAAATAAATCTCAAATAAACATTGCATCTACAGAAGAAAAAATTGTCTTAACACATTTTGGCATTTAAATAGTGGTGTATCCATCATTACAATTGCTCTATTCTGATAAGTGTCATGTTGAAATACATTCCCCATTTTGCAATGATCAATGGAAGACTTGTGAGCCATTACTTTATACCTTATATGTGAAAACACCCAAAGACACGAGGGAATGGTTTGTAAATGCAAGGTGTCAAGAGTCCTGCATGGTCTACACAAGCATCTTCAAGCTTTCATACACGCCCACTAATATGAGCTGCATGTCAGACAGGACTCTAGCGCCCCTCAGTGTATCTGCAAAGAAACTACTCAAACCAGCGAGTCTGTCCACTGCCACCCCACAACATTTGAGTGGAACAAAATATGGACACATACCAGTAAGCAAATCCACATAGGACAATATGAGAACAACATAACACGCTTGCCATTACGATTTACAAGTATTAAACCAAAATAAAGTGAACTTTTTCCACCTATGCTGGTGTTCTCCATTGGTACTAATAGTAACTTTGCATTTGACACTAAATTTCTGTAAACAAAGTAGGGTGACATTAAAGTAATTTGCTGCACTTTAACCCCATACTATAAAATACAATGGCTTTTCTCTTCCCAGGGGTTGGCTCAGTCATAGCAAACAAAGCACATACATGCAGATGATTTGCCACAAATGTTTTGGCCCTACACTGCATTTGGAATCTAATATTTTGGATATTTTTTGCATTTTGTTTCATTAAAAATGCATCGGAACAAGGCATACAGTCACACACATTTGACACTTGACAGAACTCTTTCACTAAAATCTTTCACTCACAGAGCACAAAACAAAACTTAGAAACAGAAAGTTATTCAGTCAAATGGGAAGGTGCTTTGCCTGCAAAGACTTGTGGTACAATAAGATTCCTTTCACTGAAAACTGCTAAATTACTACTAGGTGAACCTAGTGTAGTGATACATGCAACAATATCCAACCGGTCAGACAGGCTGCTATCTGCTGCTTCTCTTTGAGGAGTAAAACAACAACAGTAGGGGTGGAAAAAGGAGACCAAGAACCACCACTGAGGCCTACCTGCTTCAAATTGAGGGATGTTTTGTCTGCCCTTATTTCTATAAAGAACGCTCCTTTGGAAAAGATCAGTGCACATTAAAGAGCAGAAATGTATTGGAATGCCATCAGATGATCGAGTTTTTAAATGATTGGAGCAGAGTAAACACCGAGTTCAGACAACATAACTCCTAACACCCCATAACATAAAGCAAACCCGACCAGGCTGTTTACTGTGACATCACAACATTCTAAAGAGGCTATAGTTTAAAATTTAGGTGGTGGGCAGGTAAGATATCTATGGAGGCAACTGTGGTACCCATCAAAGTGCTGATTTTTCAATTTTGTTGATGGTCAATACATCTGTAATTACTGGGCCTATCCATAACAGGCATGATGTTCAATGTCTATTTGGAGATGTCTGTCCCATTGAGTTGTATTTGCTCCTGCCCATGAATTATGACGTCATCAAATTCTAGAACGCAAACTATGGCACATGTAGCAGTAACTTAAATGGCCTCAACAATAATGAATAATCTTCAACCAAATATTTAAAGATAACTTTTACTAATGGTTCAGTAGCCTCAGACCAAAATAGAAATGAAGTCTGAACCCAGCACTTTACTCCTTCACTTTGAAATGCACAAAATTCTGGCCATTTCCTCACTTCCCCCAAAAAGTGTAGAAAGACTGTAGGTAAGGAGCGCAGAAAGCTACAGAGAAGCTAGGGTTACTCCCTCTTATCGGCTGCCTTCGACTGCTCTCTTTGGATCATGCATCGGCGCACAATGCTGTCAAAACTGCCCAAGTAGAAGAGGGCGATGGTGCGAAACAAACCCATCGTAACAATCTGTAGATGAGAAAAAACAAAAAAACATGTTCAAATAAAAGTTTCAGAGTTGTTATTTGATCAACAGGAAAGTGTCCATACCTGCTGAAGACCCTCTGTAATGGACGTGACAGGGGACATTCCACAGGTGAGGGCTGACAGCATGTAGCCGTCTGGACCCACTGAGCTGTTGAAGTTTCCTTGCTGTAATGCAAAACCGCACTATCAGGTCATATTTTAAAAGGAGTAACAGAGATATAGCACAGGAAATCATGGAGAGAGACAAGAACGAGAAGAGCAAGAAGGCGCTGATTCTGTCAGTCACACTCACAAATCAAATGAAAAAAGTGCGTGTGCTATATCGCAATATCTATGAATTAGCCGCATCGTTGTATAGGCCGCAGTGTTCAAAGCGTGTGAAAAAAGTAGCAGCTTTTAGCCTGGAAATTATCATACACATCACACATCAAGAAAAGCACATTTTGAGGAAGAATTAACTTACCACTGCATCCCGAACAATTATCTTAGCCACTTGCTCCGGTTGGCAAACTCCAGATGTCTCGGAGATCAATTTGGTCTCTAGAGGCTGATATTTAAAAAGACAAAAGTTTGAAAATACATAATCTACAGTAGTTACCAATGGCCAGAGCCGGTGCTCCCTATAGTTTTTTTTTCCTGTCAATCACCATGATGACGATTGCGCGGGGCCCCATTTGCTAAGCATAGCCGTACCATTGCAGGTCACCGGGAGCACAGTCAGACACTGGTGTGTCAAAGGCAGAGCAAAAAGAAAGCTCAGACTTTTCAATCACTTCCTTAATGCCGTTATTTTGTGAGTATTAGTTCGCTGGGCGAAACGCAGATACATTTTGATAGGGGCACTGTCTAGCGACGGTCCTAACGTTCCTCTCACGGAAACAAAGAGATGATGGTTCAAGCAAAAAGCGGTGCCAATTCAGCCTCTAATTGACAGAGAACGAGAGAGAATCACGATGACAGGGAGAGAGAGAGAGAGAGAGAGCAGGTAGGCAGCGTTATTATCCGTTGTTCTGACAAGAGGAAATCAGATGTGGGATTTTCGTAACTGAATTACATTTCAGTCGGGTTCAGGGCATTGCACATTGTGTTTACATATGTAAATTAGCCACATGCGCTTTCGGTGTCAGCTTCCAAACTACACTCCAACTATTTGGACTCCAGCACAAGTTGGTGGTTTAACCCTAAAATGCTAAAAGCTGAATTCCACTGTGCCTACGTGTGGGACACAACTGAACATGTTTGTAAAGCAGACAGTATGTTTGAGCAGGTGTCTCTGACACACACACGAGCAGGTGTCTCTGCAGACGTTTATGGAGCCAAATCTCCTTTGAGCAGGGGCGAGTCCAACCATACAGGGGCTGGGGCATTGTAGGGGAACCACTGACAAAAACGGTCAGAAACCTATAAAAATAAAAATAGTCTGTTTTCATAATATCTTTCAGACTGCACAGGAAAACTGCTCATGTATAAAAGGCATTAGTTAACATGTTTATGAAGGGGCCCTGGGCCCCCCTACTTTAAATTATGGTTCTGGTGTTTTATCCAATTTGGTGCACATTATGGAGCACACAGCTTTAATATATTGCAGCAATTGAATGAAGATTAGACTTAAAACATAAATCCAAGAGATTTTTTTTCAAGGGATGGGTTTGGCTATTGCT
>OMNZ01094734.1:0-15816 GCA_900303255.1 Lesueurigobius sanzi
TAACAGAAAAGGGCTGTGCGAATTGTTAGTGGAAGTGGATAAAGAGACCCAACAAGTTAAATATTTATACAATTGAAGACATTGAAATTGAATTAAAAACAATGTATAAAGAGCGAAACATCCTACACTTCAACTACAGAGTACAGATGAAGACTAAAGATTCTATGTCTATGATTTAGAGTTACAGACTACTCTAATGCAGGGGTCTGAGTCTCCAACATTTTTATGCAGTCAGCTACTTTCACGTAACAAAAACGGCAGCTTATACTTAGAAAAAACACGTGTAACTATGCAACTTAAAGGCTCTATACTTGATTTTTTTTGCCTAGTAGTGGAATGAAAATTTGGTTTCCCTCCTTTAGCCTATTGCAAACTGTTGCAAACTGGGAAAATAATATTGTGCATCTAAATAATATTGTGCATCTGTATAAAACATTTATGTAAATTTCATGAGCTCTCGGGCTGTTTTTTTTTCTTTCTTTTTTTTTAGCATTTCTGTGATAGTGATCCTCACAAGTGTTTTAAAGTAAAGTGAAATTAAATGTGCTCATAAACTCATCCCTGTGAAGAGCTGGGATGTTGGAAATGTGTGAGGAAAGATTAAAATGATGAATATATTCAGTGCCTCTTTCATTGTTTGTAATATAAAACAAAACAGGTTTAGTGCCTTTAAAGGGGCACTATGCAACTTTTTAAGTGAAAAATAAAATCCTGATATTTGTGCATATTTGACCTTTTAGTGCCCCAGTGGCTGTGTGGCTGCAGCATGGCACCTTTACTTTCCATCACAGCGGCTTCAATGATGCTCCAGGATCAATTGTTTTTAGGGGTTTCATAGAAACGGACCAGAAACCCTAAAAACATTTGATCCTGGAGCGTCATAGAGGAGATGGAAAGTAAAAGCTCCACGCTGCACCCACACAGCCACTGGGTCACTAAAAAGTCAAATATGCACAAATATCGCAAATTTATTTTTCACTCAAAAAGTTGCATAATGCCCCTTTAAGTGGAATTCACCTGTAACAAAGATGTTACTTCAACACTAGTTATCCAAATGACTTGCGTTTCCTCTTTATTATATACAACATTTGCCTAAATGTTTGGAGAGCATGTTTGACATTTTCAAAAGAATAAGAGTTATCATGCATATAGAAATGCATTTGGAGAGCTACTTAGAAAGGGCTGGCGAGCTGCTGGTTGGAGATCCCTGCTCTGATGTATGAGACAAATACTACTCAATACGCATACATACTATAATGTATAAGACCAATATTGCATGTAGTAAACTAGTAAATACATTTGAAAGCCATTATAAATGCTGATCTTTCATCTGAACATTCACCTCTTGAGCCACTGACACCTCGACACCGCCAGAAGCAATGTACAACAAAACAGAGTCTGTTATAGGCTTATGTGTTATTGTATTCCCCAAACATATAATATTCTATTTTATCCATATTTTAACGACTGCAACTCTTTCTTACACTAGGAACATGTTTAAAAATTCAAGAAAGACTACTCACAAGGTTTTTTCCCCTTGCAACAATACAGTAATGCAGAATATGTCAGGAGGGTCAGTGGCACAAACCTGCATGAAGTCATTTCTCTGCTCGGAAAGAAAGTGTTAAAGGGAAAGGAACAGGATCCTGCAGCCTGTTCTGGTCTAATCACACTACTGTCAAATATTAGCCGATTTTTAAAACCACCTTTTTAAAACCTTGTTTGTGTTCAAGTGCAGAAATTACAATAATTAGTCTAATTATAGGGCAGCTGGTTACCACTATCGTGTATGGACTGAATGTAAAATTGTGCTTTGTGACTGACTGTGAAGAGCATTTCATACAGTAAATAAAGCTCTTCTTCGTCTTCTTCTTCTAATTAGAGAAATAAGAGAAACAGTGGAGTGGGATCAGTGCAACAGTAACATCTTAACCCTTTAACCGCCAAAGTTGCCAAAATGCACCCAGTGTAATTTTGTTTGCGTTACTCCGGCGCCTGCCATTAGGTCAAGTAAAAAAAATACCAATGGATATCAGAAATAAAGTGGGTGAACGTTTAGGTCTAACTTGGAGATGTGAGAGGAACTGGTAAAACATTTATCTGTTGTTCTCTATGGCTAAAAAAACACTTGGCGGTTAAAGGGTTACTTGGGAAAAGAGCCGGATCTTTTAACACAATTTTACACAGATTTAGCCTGAAGGAACTCAAGACTCAGCTCAACAGCAGAACAGGAAGCACCGGCTAAAGATTGTTGCACTAAAATGATTTACAAGACAGATGTAGCCACTTTTCATTATTTTGTGGGACAAAACGTCATGCATGTGTTGATCAAAGGGTTAACATCAGTCCCACTGTCATTTTTAATAATTTTAATGAAAAGATTTGCCTCTCAGCGATCGGCTCTTAGATAAAGTTATATGGCTCTTGTCTTAAAAAAATGGATATAAAAATGAGTCTTTTGAATGGCCTTTTGAGATTAACTGACCTCAAAGACTCAGCTCTAAGTGAAGAGCCATCCCATCACTACTATGATGCCATGTGGAGGTTTTGTAATATGTATTGAACACAGTCATATAACAAGAAATAGCTGCAATGAAAGCCTAACTGTGTCATGTACTGTATAATGCCAAAAGGAAATGTGGATGTTTATTCTTTATTTATTGAAAATGCTGCTTCATGCATTTGACTTATTCATTGTACATAAGAGATGTCGATATAGTTTTTTATTGGTAGATGCTAGAGATATTTATTTTATTTTCATTTTATTTTAATCTAGTACTATTATTACCTGTTTTTGCAAACTTACTTTCTTCTTGATGGCACATTTTCCAGACTGCACCCCCCCTGTGTGATCCTTTTTTAAGAGTTGTTGTAACAAGTGAATTTCTCCACTGTGAGATGAATAAAGAACTATCTTACCTTATCTTATCTTGATAAAGATCATTGCAAAGTGAAGCACACTTGATAGATGAAAATGTGTAAGGATTTTGTAGAAAACCATCATACAGACCATTATCTTACGAGGGCCGAAGAGCCTAGAAAGTACAGACTTTGAAAATGAGTTAGTGCAGCCATCTTTGATACTGGGAGATTGGCTGAACCACACAAACAGTGCAACCTCTAATACAGCTGTCAGCACAATGCCGTAGCACTAATTGGCCTATTAGTTTTGGCATTAGCAGTGGGGGAGGGCTTAGCTGTGCCCGCTGCACTGATGGACTATTGGCCATCTGACCAGGGCAGGAGCTGTGAAGTGAGGAGCCACCGCATTAACTAACACTAACAATCACCAATACAGTTGTGCACTAACGGCACACACCCGCCCCTCACACCAATTACTCATGTGTGCCACAGACCCCAGCCCACACATTGCCTTTCAGAAGCCCTTGCTACTGCTTTTTGTGGAAATGTCCCCGTCACACGCAGAAGGCTGCTCAGCATTGGGGTCCATTTGTCAGCGTGCGTTGGGGCCTCATTTACGGCGCTACGTCCAGTGGCAGCAGCTCAGACAGCGGGAGATTCCAAAGAGCATGCATTAAGTGGCTGTATGCGTGATTTATATTTTTGAGGACAAGCGGGAGAGTGTGCAGGAGAAAAGGAAGGGGATCGCACCAAAGTCTATTATCAGGAGTTATGGCTCGGACACAGTTCTCATTCAGTCAAACTTATTGATTCTGAATCTTTTTTTCTCTTTGGCAGAGCATTTTTCATGGTTGTTGTGGAGGTTGGGGTGAGGTGATGCAGCGATTTCCAGACAGCAGTTTTCAGAAGCGAGAGAAAAAGTTGTCTAGACAGAGAACAGTGGAAAACACCCAAATGAAACTACTTCAAAGACTGTAAATCTGGACCTGTTGAGAACCGAATATAATGAGGATGTGGCCTGTGGAGACAGCAGTGACTATTATAAAGACACTAGCAGGACTAAATGGAAAGGGAAAAACTGGACATATGGACAATATTATTACAAATGACAAGTGTTCATTGTTCAAAGACAATTTCACGAGATCTGGCACTGTATTGTAGCAACATAATGTTTTTCACAAACTATTGATATTTGATATTTATTTATTTGAGAGGATAAGCCCCTTAAAACAAAGCACTTCTCTTCTTTTTGAGATGCAATCATCTCGTTTGGTCCTGTTACAGGGTATTGTTTAGTTTTAACAACACACAGGATACACCAGAATTACCAAATATACAGTATAACTAAAGTTTGGATTCTGGAGGTTGCAACAATGAAGTTTTACATTTTTACCATTAAATATGTATGGAAAAATGCACATTGATGCCTAAATATGCAAGTTTGAGATTTCTGCCTGCCTTCTTGACACCCTCTGTAAGGCATATACTGTAATTGTCTCAA
Organism: Lesueurigobius sanzi; assembly: GCA_900303255.1. Classification (NCBI taxonomy): domain Eukaryota; kingdom Metazoa; phylum Chordata; class Actinopteri; order Gobiiformes; family Gobiidae; genus Lesueurigobius; species Lesueurigobius sanzi. The sequence continues at coordinate 4,364 of OMNZ01094734.1, forward strand.
ACGTCCAGCGAAGTGAATCTTTTTTTTTTGGTTTGAGAAATGAAAGTGAAAGATAATTTGGTTGTAACTTTTGTTGGTCATTCCTTTATGCTGCCAATAGTTGAAATTAGGCCTGCATGTACATAATTGATGCCATCTTTAGCGTTTCATCAAGGAGCAGACACCGGTTCTGAGTCATTCAGCCCATCATGCTCTCTACAGTCCCACTCAGGCTGTAAGCGAACTGTTTATGACTGGAAAGTGTGTTCGCAGAGTGATGGTCTAAAGGTGCATAAGCTAATAAAGATGTTCAGCCGACCCTTAAGTGGATGGTGTTTGGAAGACTGTGCCTGCTTGGTCCAATGGCCTCCTGTGCGGCTGCACTCTCTTCGTCTTCATTGTTTAGTCCCTACACTGCAATATTTCAGCAGGAATTGGCTGCAGTAAAAGAAAAACAACAAAGTAATGATTGGTGTTCAGTAAATCTTCCCCAGATCAGCTCCTGGTTCTGCCTCTCTGCTGGCTGATGTCTCCCCACCCCACCCCCCACCCCCCACCGCTCTGACACCCATCTTCTTCCACTACTTTTCTGTCAGATCAATACAAGGCCCTAAGTGCTGTCTGACTAAAGGCATATTCCACATTTAAGTTCACTCCACACAGCAGTGGCTGTAACTCAATCTGTGCATTACTCCAATGGTGTCCACTGGCCTCACTCTCAACTTCTGTAATGTGGCTTAATGCATTTTTGTGTTTGTGTCTAATGTGATCTCAGAAGCTATTATGAAGGGCAAACTGTTAAATTATAGATTGTAACTTTCTATTTAACGCAGACAACACGTCTCGACCGTGGAGGTGAGCAGGGGTGAGGAGCGCACACAAACCAGTGCATTACATCTTCCGCACTTCATGGAGTGATGTTTTAGCGAGTACAATTTCACCGAGGCGGTTCACAGTACACAGAGGAGAGGGGCCAATGAGCTGCGACATTATGAAAAAACAACAGGCTAATCTGCACTTAGCTCATGCTTTCTTCGAGGGCACTAAAATCCTAATGCATTTAAATGAGACTGAAAACAAGAACACAGATGGAATGACAAGTGGAGGTCTGTCACAAGTGGTTGTGAGATGACGACGATGATGAAGATGCATGATATTATCGCTGCAGTGACTTGAAGTGTCAATATTATTGCACTAAATCCATTTCTTGCTCTTTTAAACATGTATCATTTTTGTTGATCAAAATCATAGTGTTTGTTGTTTGCACATGAGTCATCCATATCCGGGACTGCTGTGTTCACGTTTAGCTTATGATATCCCCTTTTTCACTCTCAAAAGTGTGCTCCTCACTCCTCACTGCACCTTCACCAGAGGTTTCCACGTCCCGATAGCCAGATGATCAAGGGCTGAAATGAGTTTCCTCCGCAGCTTAACAGCTAATTTTAGCTTGTTCCAAATAGTTTAATTTCGCACCATGGCCAGTGCAAGGGACTACGGCCCTCTGCTGGTGTTTTGCACTACAATACAAAGCAACTTTGGGGCACTAGTATTTTGTTTTGTATTTTATTTAGTATTGTGACCACATGGGCATGTTTTATCATTAAGCAGCATTTTATCCTTAAAAAAAAACAGAGATCATAAATAGGGGAGACCGGGGCTAAAAGTAACATTTGCAACATTTTGATGTCTCTAGGGAATATTTCCAAAGAGCTAAAATGTGGCAATGCAGCTGTAAGCAGACATATCCCTGGCATGTATTGATACAGTGCTTGCATGCCCCCTTTTGTAAGGCATGGGCTCATGCTAAGTCTACCTACCCAAAATGGTACAACAAGCCCCATGCTGGGGTAAGATGTAACAACCACAGGGGTAAGTTGTAACATGCAGTGTGTATGCATTTATTATGGCTTCACTCCAAACCTGAAAGGGCTTCTATGATGGCATCACACTGCTGCATGACCTACATACAGGGCTCACTAGAGACATCTAGTGGATGGAGTTTGAATCATAGGCTTTTCTGCTAGGACCACTGTTACAACTTACCCCTGTTACTTTTAACCCCAGTCTCCCCTACTGCCTAATAATAAACATTATTTCATTGTGAATCAAACCGAATCATGAAATCACTGAAGCGATGCACCCCTAGTAAGAACTATTTTAAGTATTAGACTTCAGAATGACAACATTATTAAAAAATGATATATTCAGAGACTTATTATTACTCTAAAGTTGTCTGTCTTGTTTTAAAAAAATGTCTGGCTCTCAAATACATTTTAAAATATACTAGACTTTTTTTTTTGTCTCTTATAGCGAAACTCAACCCCTGCTTTACAGCATCCTGTGTAGTAATGAGGGTCAGGGCAGTTGACAGACTTGTGAGGCCCGGGACAAGAAGGTTTCTCATATTTTAATATAATTTATAAAAATAAATAATAATTTTATAGGCTATATTTTTTAGCCCTATCCCACAATTTGACACCACTGTTCTCTCTCATCACTCTCTTCATTTGGTCCTGGTTAAAGAACACTTCATCATTTCATAAACTGTAGCTACTTTCAGGCCTGTGCTATTGTGACAACAAAAAAGCAAGAATATATTTCATATTTCTGTATATGCCGTACTATAAGCAGAACATGAAATCAATTAAGAATATAATGAACATTTTCTGATCTGAAATTGGATGCAAGAGTGGTTTAGTTCATTAGTGTGTAGTCAATTTGAACAGTAATGGATATCAAACTGGTCTTTTGAACCAGCACAAACCAACTTTAGGCTTTCCAGAGAAGAGGACGGCTTTGGTATGTGAGCGATGTTTAAATAGTGCTAACTCTAGAGACCACCATAGTGAAAGGCTAACATTTACAGTGCAGGAGAATCCAACACATTATTCCTAATATTACCATTCCTGCTGGGTCAGGAAAACCACCTCTGACCTCTCTGTCACACTGAGCCAAGATTGGATCTGAGAAACACCTTTGAGGCCGCTCTTTAAATAAAGTAAGCAGAAAGAAAGAATAAGATGATCATGAATAATCAATCAGTTCAACATCTAAAAGTTTAAACTGCTGAGTGAACAAGAATAAGACAAGGACTTTGTTGGAGTTTAGGCAAAGTCAGCACACCTTTAGCTGAACCCTAAAGCTCCTGGAATCCAGCTTATCTCAACAGCGTGGTCGTTCACGGCGTGCCCCACTTTCTCCTGTTGTCTTTTTACATAACAGAAATATCATTGATTTTGATTGAATAACTAGATTGTCAAGGATGTCTTTTATGTAATTGAAAACAGCCAAATGAACTGTACTTCAATAAATGTATATGTTTATTTGGTTAGTTTGGTGCATGTTCATGAACACACATGAGACACCTGCATGTAAACACACCACTCCGGATTGTAGCCATGACCAAATTTGCATCGGTTGTCGGTTGTTCATGATATTAAAACTCTGACTAAAATCTCCAGATACTGTATTTTCATCGACAAAAAAAGACTAAATAAAAGTTTGTGTAGGTTCTCAGTCGTACAGGAGTTGTCCATCTTTGGCAAAAAATCTTCAGTCTTCATCTGTACTCTGTAGTTGAAGTGTAGGACGTTTCTATCTTAGTCCAAAGATCGTCATCAGCTACTAAAGCCTGGGGCACGCTGTGGGCCTCAGGAACCTCTAAGTCCCTCCTCTCTTGGTGCTAAAAGGTACTTAAAATGGCTCATTAGCTCCCTGTTGTCTCACCCTGGGCAACCTATTGACAATAACAACCTGAGAGTGAAACCATCTCAGTGTCATGTTAATGACCCGGGACTACTGGGAGCAGCACGGCCATAGGGAAGTGTCAACGACTCAGAAGGTAGCCCAGAAGTAAGGACACAGAAGTAAGGACATGTTTTTTTTTTTTTTAATCAATATTGCATTTTAGATCTCTATAGTATTTTCTAACCAACAAAGTGTAAGATTGTGGTCAAGGTGGTTTTGCGACTATTAATACCCCCTCTTTACGAATGAATGTCAAACGTACAATACACTTGTCCTGTGATGGTCAGGTAGCCTGCAGCCTGTCCCGCCCCTGAAACCTTCCAGCACTCGTAAGGCCCGTCAGCTGCTGCTTTGATGTTATTTTGGGATCGATACATTCTGGAAGCCACTTTGCCACTGGAGGGCCGCAGAGTGGGAGAGAGAGCGGCGAGAAAGCAACCAGATTTTGTTGAGTGCTGACGAATGAAGAAACGTAGCATGAGGATTTTTTCCCCGGGCCACTTGAAGCTGTCTGGCACCGTTTCTCTGCACGTCCCGCTGTGTACAGTCACTCCGCAAAACACAACTGACATCTGCTGCAGGTACACCAGGGCACTCGGCAGGAAAAGGCATATGCTGTCTCCGTAAACCCAAGCAGTCATTAGCAACATCAACTGTTCTAACGCGTATTTAAGTCTCACACTTTCACATATATTTTTCATGATGTGACAGATTGCATTTTTAAAAGTATTTACACGGACATACTTGAGAGGTTTTTTTTTTCTTCTCATGGTGATCTTTCAGGATTGCTTCTTCTTCCCTACTACTGTATGAAGAGTTCATTTGCAAAAACAGATAACAAAAATGAACATGGCTTGTAATTTTCTCTTTGTGTTTTTAATGACAACATCTATTTTAGTGAATCACAAATATGAAGTCACTCAAATTGTTTCAACTTTATTTTTTACTGGTGGCTCCTGTAGAGCACAGTAATAAATATCTAAAACTATAGACCCTTTCACTGCTTACATCATCAGTGACATCAGCTGGAGGCAGGAAGTGAGCAAGAGAAATAAGATTAAACTAAAACTCGTGATTACAAGTGTAAAACTACAACTAAAAATGTGGTCCTGTTGTGGCTTGTGGTGCAAGAACAAGAGGAACTACATTTCAGACCATAAAATAAGGCTTTATCTGATATTTCCAACAGCAGTTAGACATTTGTTTATCGTGACTATGACAATGGAAATAGATAGGAATCTAGCTTTCTGCCTCCAGCTAAGCCCCCGAATGTTTACAGACAATGAAAGGGTCTATATGGCAAAAAATTCAAAATGGAGATATCTGTTTTTGCAAATGAATCTTGGTATGTAGCCTGTATTATGCTCAGGTGAATAGATGTGAAAATGCACGTCAGATTGACAATATTAGACTCTTTATTTTGACTGTATGAAATGGCAGTGGAGCTAGTTAATTAATGATTCCTTCTGCTATACTAATCCCGCATTCATGTGAAACATGGAGCTCATTTCCCTCAGATGGAACACAGTTGTTCCCAGTTGGTTTGTGCTCATTTGCTTTTTATGTCAGAAAGTGGGGATTTTAATTTCACAAGGTAAAAACGGTCTTTCATCACTGAACAGCGTTTAACAGAGCTAACTATTTAAATTTGGTGCTATCTCAAAAGCTAAACTTTTTTGGTATTATTAAACATTATGTACATTTTCTTTTTGCTAGAATTAATGTCGGGCGGTACTGTCACATGTGAATCCAAAGACAAAGACAGCTCACAGTAAACTCGGGAAAGGAGCCGTGTTTAACCAAATGCTCACATTTCACGATGAATAAACAAATGGGCTCATTTCTGTGTAGAAGTCGTGAAGCCCCAGTTGTGTGAGCATTCATGCTAGGACTGTCACTAACTATTATTTTGCTAATCGATTATTTTTACGATTAATCTGTCGGCAAAAGGTGCATGGAAAGTGTAATTTTTAAAAACTTTTTGCCACTTGAAGCTAAAGTGATGCCAACGTCTTGATAGCATAGTTTGTACGATGCTCTTTGTACAAGTTTCACATGTCATTCCTCATTGGAAAGCTAAGAACCTCTAAAATTCCATCTGGGATTGTGAAAGTGAGAGAACGAGAGAGTCATCTTTCTGCTCTGTTTAGACTATGGTCTGAGATTTGTCTCGTATTTGGAACAATCAGAGCAAAAATATTTGCAAAAAATAAATCTATAACCAATGTTTGTTTTGTTTTTTTTCAAGGTTTTTGCATATACAAAGATACAAAGAAAAACAGAACAGGGGGTATACATATTACAGTTATATTACAATGTCATAATTATATGCAATACAGGGGATCAAACATACTCCGGCTTTCTTGGCAAAATATACTGTAAGTTCTCCATTTCTCCCATATTTAGATAATATTGTAAAGAACGTAACCATCTTTTGGTGATACATTTTCGCGCCGCTAGACTCAATATACCAAACAGGCGTTTAGTCTCCTTGTCTGTGTCTACAGTGTACAACAAGCCAAATAATAACTCGTCCCATTTCAATGTTGTCTGAAAATATATTACTTATATTTTATTACTTTCATCTCAATTTGAACCAAATTCCCCAACTTTTGGACTAAAGGACGAGCAGAACAGGTGGTAATGTTGTACTCCCTGCATACCACAGTTTCTCCAGCAACTGGAAGAGCCTGAATAATGGGAACTCTGCGCCGGGGTGGTAAAAAATCTACAAAGACTCTTCCAGCCAAAACATCTCCATGAGTTTGAACTAGTTAATTTCCACTGATATGCGCAATGTTTTAACCCTAGTTCATGTGCAGTTTCCCCAGTTCCCGAGGACCACATGAACCCGGCATAATATCTCCCTTAATCTCCCTATCAACAAACAAAGCAACATCTACATACCAGAAAAGTTATATTAATGCTTCAATGTGGCATGCTACCTCATTTGTTTACATTACAGGTCTCCAAATAGAAGGATTTTCTTTATGAGACCTGGATTTTAAAGCCTGAAAGTGTCAGTGTAAACAGATTTATATCCCCCTAATGTAATAAATGCGCGTGCACACACATACGCCTCTCTGTTATTACCTCAAGCCAAACTCTCTGAGCCACTTTTCAATCTGCATTCACATTAGTGTCAAAGCGCCAGAGCGGCTTGCCACCCAGTGAATGGCCATCACCAATCCATTTGGGCTTGGTTATCATCGGCTGGCACTGGCCCCAAATCCCATTTCACCATTGCACATGCTTTGAGGGCGCCCCCGCTCTGTCCCGCGTCAACGCCATCTCTCATTGGGAATATGTTGTCATTATGCAACTTCACTGGGTCAGCTGTCTTTTGCAAACATGGTCACGTTATATCATCATTTATACCTGCTTCCTGTACTTTGTCCTTATGCTTCCCAATATTGAGTTCAAGTGCTAGCCTGTAAGTTTGCAAAATGAGGAAAGAGAAAGAGAGTGAGTGAGTGTGAGAGAATATTTTTGAGTAAAAGATCTAGCTGCCGAACCTTCAGAATAGACCTGAAAGCCCCTGCCCCTCTCCTTGACAGGCTGGTGATTGACAGTTTCACTGGAAAGCTATGTCTGATTGGTCCACAGAGACTCTGATTTGTAGCTGAGATCTTTTTTGAACCATGAGATGTATTCACAACTGCATGCAGAATCCTCCATGGGGCAGCACTAAAACCAATATGCTAAATACAATAACAAATCCACCTAAAGTTGCAACATAGTGCAAATTTAAATTTCATTTTATTGATTAAGCCCATTTTTATTTTTCATGTGACTCAATAGTATTGTTTGGTATTTTCAAGATATATGTTCATAAATAAAAGTTTGGATTGTGTTGTTTTTCCCACAACACTTTGGAATTGCACATATCTGCAGACAATGTGAGGAGTCACGCTCACACTGACTCTTCTTCCTGTTTATCCATCCATCTCTCTGTGTCTGTGGCTCAGCTCAGACTCGCTGCCTGCCAGTTGCATAATAAATAGTGCCTGCCTGGTTCACATGGGATCACAAGTTTGTGCATTAGCATTCTACACACGGGCATACAAACACACACATACACAGGCGCGGCTTACAGCAGTGACAGGAGAAGGCCCTGTCAGCCTAAACACTGCCTAAACCCTACGAGGAAGCAGGCTTTAATGTGATGCTCCACTCTGCTGTCTCCGCCCGATCTGTGCGGCTCTCGAAGAAAAAAAAACATCACGTATAATGTAAAGCCATTTCATGAATATTTCAGCACACATGTATCATGCATCTTAACAGGTTCAGCCTATTGCATCTTATGTTTAATTTAGCTTGAGTGAACTTTTACTAACCATGCACTTTTTAAATCTTGCACTAAACGAATGAATGCCTCAATACTCAGTAAGTAAGTGGACTGACATAGTTCTGACAGTCTAAAGTTGAAGGGGCCATTCAGTTTGACATTTACAAATGCATCAAGAAATGAAACCGAGGCGCTATCGTAAAAAAAAAAAAAAAAACAATCAATAAATACAAGTTCTACTGTAAGACTGCTTGTTCATGTCCCAGACTCCCCATAGCCTCGTAGCCCTTACGCACAGGCGGGTCCTGGGATGGATGGTACATGGAGGATGGATGGGGTGGGGGATGCAGCTAACACCAATGAGGCTAATTAGCAAGATTAGCAGCAGAGCGAGTGACTGCTGCTGACCTAACCGCTAATGCTCTCCACCCAGCCCATTTAATCCAATTCACTGCCATTATCTCAAGCCTTTCTGCACTCACATTGCTCTGAACTGTTGCTAACTGCTCCGTGTCATCCTTTTGTTACGTCCCGGGTCAGCTTGAGGGCCAACGGGAGCTAATGACGGGAAGAAAACTGTATATATGGACTACTCCTGCTGCTGCATTAGTGGACTGTAAACCCAATACTAATCCTAGCTAGAAATATGTCAGTTACTTTGCTTAAAGTTTGCAAAATGGTGAAGTGATGGTAAATATTTAAGCATTTCTAACTTGTGTCCTAAACCTAGCTATCTTACTCACAATGTGCAGCTATCAAAGTTTCCCTTAGATATGTAACTAACTTACTCTAGTTACATGAATGGATGTTTTCCCAGCCTTTGGTACCAAGAGAGGTGGGACTTAAAGGTTTACTCCTCCTACTGGTTTCTTCTTAAGAGACCCACACGAGCGTGTCAAGTCTACTCCAAAAAGCTTTGTCAGTGAGACGAAGAGTACAGATGAAGACTGAAGAATCTTTGCCTACGATGGACAACTCCTGTACGAGTGAGAACCTACACAGATAGCTTACACTCAGCTATCCAAGCTCACCATGCTTGAATCAAGTGCTCAAGAGGACATTTCATTGCAATGATTGGCTAACATAACCTAAAATAGGCCAAGATTCTTCACTTCAGTCTTCATCTTTACTCTGTGGTTGAAGTTTCAGACGTCTCGATCTTAGTCCAAAGATCGTCCTCAGCGAATAAAGACTTAAACATGTTGGTGGGTCTCTGAAGAGCAAACCAGAAGGAGGAGTTAAAATCTATGTCCCTCCTCTCTTGGTACTAAAGGTTGCATCTTAGCCTATTCATACTTAATAGGGCTTGTTACAACGAAGACGATCTTTGGAATAAGATCGAAACATCCGACACTTCAACTACAGATGAAGACTGAAGAATCTTGGCCTACGATGGACAACTCCTGTACGACTGAGAACTTACACAGATAACTTAAAATAATTAAGTGTTCATATTTAACCTCTATAGTTAACTCTGCTAATTTAAGGTTTCCTCACTTTTTCTAAGGTACCCCAGCAAATCAGGCTTGTTCACTCCAAATACTGCAGGTGTTCACTGTCCAAATTCAAACTTTTTTTTAAAATTTTTTGCAGAATATGAGTGGCAGATTTTGGCGGAGCAAAGACTTGTTGGAGATTAAGCATAAGCGAGTATCAGCCTCCACCAGTCGCTCTATCAGCAGCGCCTCACACTGCTCAGTCCCACATCAGAGAGGAGCGTTTCAAAGAACACCCAGGTCCCACTCCCCACCGCTCGCTGCTGCCGGCCCGCTGCGGAGTCGAGCCGGGGTCATCCCGATAAGACCTCCAGGCTCGGGCTCGCCGCGCGCAGGCTGGAGTGCGCGCCACCTCACACCTCTGATTCGACACGTAGCGGCCAACTCCTGCCGGTGATAAGGACTGGAATCCGGGCTGTCTCGAATCAAAAGGGCCGATTTCACACTCGGGATGAGCGCGCAGAGTCGGGAGCACGCGAGGGAAAGCGGGGAAATAAAGAAACAACAATGCTACGGAAAGCTTAATAATGAAGAGAGCGGTCTTTGTCACTCAAAACTGTAAGCTCACAATCATCGGCGCGGATAAGCCCTCAACAAAGACTATAAAAAATAATGATTAAAATGCAAACATAAAGAGCTTAAAGATGACATTTTTGGGTTGGGCTGATAAGCACAGTGGAAGGCGGCTTACGCATAGACTTCAGGATTAAATACCACCGGCATGAGAAGCACGGCATTTTAAGAGCAGCAGTTGGGAGTGTCTATCAATCGCAAAAATCTGTTTGAATGTCAGATGGTCGGTGAATCGCTTGCACAGAACTGAAAGACATCATGAAGACATCACACCGGCCAGCCTGCTATCAGTATTTTCTGTCCTTACATGTAGCTTCCTTTCAAATGCATCTGTAGCCTCCATTCAGTTTTCAGAGAACACGCACTAAATATGAGCCTGTTGTGTGTAAAATTCACAGCTAAATGATAATAATATACTCAAGAAATGGCTTACGATTCCTTGTTTCTCTGCAACATAGACTGCATGTTAAATCTCAAGCATTTACCACAAGCCCGAGGCCTTTTTCTCAAAAAATCATTTATTTACATCATACATGGCTAATCTTGGGATGACGGTGGATAATAAAATATGTTGTTTAACAATAAACTTAGGATATCCCAATCATCTCACACACAGTAGAGGCGTGGCTCACTAAAAACTTTCTCTCATGGCATGATCTGCAAAGAAATCCTCCGCTCCCTCCCTCTCCTCTTTCCCCTCCCCCCGCTCCACAATCAAGGATGAGAGAAACATAATTTCGAACCACTACATGGTTTGACAAATAAAGAATCTTGAATCTTGAATCTGTGGTGGGACTCCTCATGTGTGTCCCCATGTCTGTCCTTAAGTGTGTGGGGTCTGTGCACAGATTTCTAGTCTCAAAAGATTTAAAATCTTGTAGTGTGTGGCCACCTTTAAAAAGATTTCGAATCCTATCTGTCAACACAATTTTACTGAAAAAACATTATGTAATTTACTAGGTTATGCATGGGTGAAGGGCTGAAGTTTATGTGTTCACTGTCCTATTCCTGTGACTTCATGACGACACATAGATATTCAAGCACCAATCACAGACGTCGCATGAAGAAAAGAAAAACGAAAAAAAGGCTAGAAAGAGAAGTGATTTTTATAATTTCCCCCGTTCACACGCTGCCTTTGAAAGTCAACTATTTCTGGTGTAAAAATGTTACATTGCTATTGGTAAACTTGCTTGGCTGCATGACGGTAGAGGAGTTCATACACACACACACACACACACACACACACACACACACACACACACACACACACACACACACACACACACACACACACACACACACACACACTACGTCCTGTTAATTAAAGTATGATTCTTGACGTAAGGTAAGTCACAGATGTGCTGCTATTA